>JAYMSP010006992.1:0-10696 GCA_036897095.1 Plantago elongata
TTAATATATTTTGAAAAAAATTATTCAATCTAAACAAAGTTATATTATATCTAATTCCTCTCGTTTATGAACACATAATTTAAAAAATTATAATCTAAATATTATTATTTACTATGTGAATTTTGAAAATGTAATTTTTTTAGTCATTAATAATGAATTTTTTAAATTAAATTTATAGTAAAAAAATTCGCTCATATATTTATGTGTTCCTCCATGGAGCAGTGGTTGACCCACGTGAGCTGAATTGAGGAAATCGGAGTAATTGTGACATTGATACAGTAATTTGGTACGCAATCAAGAAAAGGAAGGTATTCAAATCTCGTCATCGTCTCCTCCGTTAATTTCACTTTTTCCTGCAAATACTTATATATTTTATTTCCTCAATTCCTCTTTTCATCATAAAAATTCTTTCTTTTCTTTTTTTCGTTTTTCTGTTTTAGATTTATTTGGTGAAGAAGAAGAAGAAGAAGAGTTAAAAGTCTCCCAGCTACTAGATTGCCAAGGAAAGGAGCAGATTTCTCTGCAACCAACACCTTGCAAGATTCTAAATCAATATCGATCTTGCAATTAGGTTCAAATTTTGGGAAAAAAAACAATAAAGAATCAAAATGGGTGGCGGTTCTAAATCGGATGCTCCATCACCGGCTGCTCCCTCGCGGAGGGACCCCTACGAGGTCCTATCTGTCTCCAAAGACGCTTCTGACCAGGAAATTAAAACATCTTACAGAAAGCTTGCTCTCAAGTATGGATTTTTATCCCCTTTTTCTTCATTTGTTCTTGTTTTTGTTTTCTCTTGTCTAATTGCATAGGATGGTTCATTTCAACATAATGGGTGTCTTCTATAGTGTATACTGTATATTATGGTTCATTTCGGCATAGTGGGTGTTTTCCTGTATAGTATGTTTCATTTGGGCATAATGGGTGCTTTTCTGTATATTGTCTAGTATGGTTCATTTCGGCATAATGGGTGCTTTCCCGTGTAGTGTATAGTATGCTTCATTTCAGCATAATGGGTGTTTTCCTGTATAGTATGCTTCATTTCAGCATGATGGGTGTTTTCCTGTATAGTGTATACTATGCTTCATTTCAGCATAATGGGCGTTTTCCTGTATAGTATGCTTCATTCCGGCATAATGGGTGTTTTCCTGTATAGTGTATAGTATGCTTCATGTGGGCATAATGGGTGTTTTTCCTGTAAAGTGTATAGTATGGTTCATTTCTGCATAATGGGTGTTTTCCTGCATAGTATGCTTCATTTCGGCGTAATGTTAGTTGCTTATTCGTTAAGTTGAGTAGAGGAATGGAAGTAGTTTTGTCCATGTCTTTTTGCGAAGTTTGGAGTTCTTAGATGTTGGGTTTTCGACCAAAAGATCCTGTGTAATAAGGTGAGAAGAAATTGGAATACAAGGATTGATGTAGGTTATGAAGAACCCTCGTATCTATCTGTGAATATACTGCATGATATGCTGCCTGCAGAGGCCTTTTGTTTTGGATGTATTGTTGGACTAGATGAAGACACAGTTTTTAGCAATTGACAGGTACCATCCAGACAAGAATACTAACAATCCTGAAGCTTCAGAGCTTTTCAAAGAAGTTGCATATTCGTATAGTATTTTATCCGATCCAGAGAAGAGGAGGCAATATGATAATTCTGGGTTTGAGGTGTTCTTTCTGCCTTCTGTATATCTTACAATATACATTTTGCATTTTTGGAAATATTTCTGCCTCTTCATTCTGGGTGCGGAGGAAGGTGTTCACACTACTTGACTACTTGTAATAGTCTCTATTTCAGCTTATTGGAATTTGTTGATCCTAGGCACCAATATAATATAGTCCTTGCATTGTGTAGTATGCTTATATCTCATATTCTCATTATTGAATCAATTAGCTGCATTTTATATGGATTTATCTTAATTGAGATGATGAGATGTATGCATGGATAGGGATCTGTCTTCAATGAAAAAATTGTTATTTTTCACCCGACAATAAAGCTCATATACACCTTTTGAATTGTGAACTTCAAATATATTTTTAATGACGATTAGATGGTACTGATTCTCTTAAGTCAGAACTTGTCCACTGAAAGAGTCTAGACACATACTGCCAAGGTGCATATTGTCTCTAGTAGAATGTCGTGCCTTATTGATGTGTTGAATTACCTTCATTTTCAAAATTTTATGTATAATGTTTCATTTCATAGGCTTTTGGTTATGTTTTTAATGCTGCCAGGCCCTTGATGCTGAAGGAATGGACATGGAAATTGATTTATCCAACCTTGGAACTGTCAACACTGTGTTTGCAGCTTTATTCAGGTTTTACACTTTCTGAAGTGTAGTCAATTAACGTATTGTACCAATTGACATCCAACTTAATTGTAATATTTGATGTTCAAATAGCAAATTGGGTGTCCCTATCAAGACTACTGTTTCTGCTAATGTTCTTGAAGAGGCTTTAAGCGGAACTGTCACAGTTAGACCTCTTCCCATTGGGACTTCAGTCAGTGGCAAGGTGAATATCCCCACTTTCAGGATACAGAGAGCCTCCTAATCATTTTGCCCCTTTCTCATTAATCAATTGTTCCTTTGCTCGTAATTTGCAGGTAGAAAAGCAAGGGGCACACTTCTTTGGCGTAACTATCACTGAGGAACAAGCAAAATCAGGAATTGTAGTTAGAGTTTCTTCAGCTGCTCAAAGCAAATTCAAGGTGTGTATCTGTTCCACCTTTGAACTTCAATCGCGTGGTGTATGATAAAGAAACTATCCTGGACTGTAATTACTTGTAATTAGTTTTAGAAAGCACTTCTAATGTAGTCATATGTGATATCCGAATTAACTTGAATTTTCTTGCATGAGTAATATTTTGATATGTTATTACTATATTTATATTAATTTGGCATAACTAGATGCCTTACAATCAAGTAAGAAATATTTTGACTCGAGACAATATTAAAATCGCATCTTAGTGATTTTATGGCAAATTGCAGCTTTTCCATTTTGGATTTATAAAGTAATTTTTCTTGCAACTTATGGATTATAGTGAGTCACCTAGATGTGAGTTTTAATAGTATTTATTTTAGGTCAAAATATTTTATAGTTGATTTTAACATCTCTAGTTATGCTATTTAATGCATTTATTAATAATGGATATATCAAAATATAATTCATGCAAGAAAACTAATACTTCTTCTGATATAATAAAATTTATAGACACTAAACGAAGAGGTCATTTATTTCAATTTTATGCATTAGTTGAAGATTTGAAGTGGACCTCCTCGAAAATCCAATTACAAATAACATACTTATCCCGGCCTTTTGACTAAGATTAAGTGTAGTAGTAATGTAGTATATCTTATCAGTTCAATATCATGGAAACCACTTCATCTGGTCATGCCAGAAGGAATATGGAAATACTTTCATTGTTTTTTTACCTGATATTGTCAATTTGCAAACATGTGGACATGACTTCAATGTTGATACTTCTGTTAACTGTGATTTCCAGCTCCTGTACTTTGAAACAGATGCAAATGGGGGATATGGCTTACAATTGCAGGTAATATATATTATATTTGTAATTATATTATGTAGTTGATTATTTTGTTTGCCCTATACAATTTTATTTCCCTCTAGAAATGGGTTTTGCATCCCTCTTGAGGTCTAAAGAGTTTCCGTCTCTAGTACAAGCATGCATTCTTCCCCGAAATTAAGCTAGAATGTGTCGTTCTCCATAATCATCACTGTACACCCCTCTATGAAATCATTTTATTGGAAACATCTAGGGATGAGTGGAAACCAACCATTACCATTGGTTTAGGTAACCACTGAGAAAGGAGTGGTGAACAGTGTACTGTTACTACAACTCGATGTATGGTTATTATACCATTACTGCAATTACCATTTACCACCTATTTCGCTACTCATATATATTTTCGTTGCATTTTACTGTTTGATATATACTACAGTACAAAATTATGAAACAAAAAACTGGATGCTTTAATTCTTTCGCAGATTTTTTTCTTAGTCACTCTGTGTCACCATAATGAACTGTGTAGACAGCACATATAAGTGGTACCCCCATATGTACCACCGGTAAGGCTACCACTGTTAAGTAAGCAATGGTAAGACATGCTACACGTGTATGGGTGGTGAACAGTAAGGAAAATTGATCACCACCTGCGAGACGTCCAGTAAGCAGTTGGGGGCCTCTTTTATACCATTTATAATTAGCATTCTTTTTGTCTCAAGATACTTTACCTTTCTCTTTTCCTCCTTTTTTATTTATTTATTTTTTTTGGCTAAATAACTGAGTAGAATGAAATGATGCATTCAGTAAATGGTTTTTTAAACAATGAAACTAATTCAAATTGTTTCTCAGATTAAACGAATATTTAAGTGATAAAGGTATTGCTATTGGTTTCTCGTGATTGGCTATGTGGACTTGTGGAGAGTTGCATGAGTTATAACTGGTTTTTCAGTCTTTAGGTTTTCCGTGGTATGCCATAGATTTCATCGCAAAATTTAAAACTACTTGTCGGTTATTCCCTTTGTTGTACATCTATTTGATTTAGCTGCACCGAGAGTCCATTAAGATGTTAAATTTGTACAGGAAGACAGTGAGAAGACTGGCAAGGTTACATCAGCAGGAATGTACTTCTTGCATTTCCAAGTATACAGAATGGATTCAACTGTAAATGCAGTGAGTGCTCCGTTCTCATAACTTAAGATGCTTTATGCATGTACACTTGCATTTTGAAAAGGAATTTGTTTGGTGTTGTAGTTGGCTATGGCCAAAGATCCAGAAGCTGCTTTCTTCAAGAGACTGGAAGGCCTTCAACCATGTGAAGTATCGGAACTAAGATCTGGCACTCACATCTTTGCTGTTTATGGTTCGAACTTCATACTCATGCTTATTTATTTTCTTTACAGAGTTTGGGGATTAATTTATTTCATGATACCTGCAGGAGATAACTTCTTTAAAACTGCTTCATATACAATTGAGGCTCTTTGTGCAAAATCGTATGAGGATACAACTCATAAGCTTCAGGATATTGAAGCTCAGATTTTGAAAAAAAGGAACGAACTACGCCAATTTGAGACTGAATATAGGAAGGTCTCTCTTTTTTGCTGCCACTTTATATAAATTCCTCATGTTAATAATACTTGATGTGGTGCTTATCAAACAATTCTGCTCCCTAATTCAGGCATTGGCTCGATTCCAAGAAGTCACCAATAGATACAATGAGGAAAAGCAGTCTGTAAGTTTGCTTTTGACCTACATGCTAATTCGTAAATGTGCATATTTCCTTTTATCAAGAGATGGTACACAATTTAGGAGCACCAATACATTAAGAAGCTACCTTTAGGTTTTGAGCGGGACAATAACAAGGGGGATAAGAATAATCTATCATCTGTAACCCCTTACATAATCTAGTGAGAAATTTCGAAGCTGTAGAATCTTGATATATTTCAACACTTGCGAACTCTTCTTGCAATTAAAATTTTCTTAAGGCTTCTCTTTACTCTTAGTAGTTTTTACTTTAAACATCTCTGTTCCGTAGTTTTACTTGAACTTTGTTGTCCATATTGGTTTAAAGTTAAAGCATCTTATACAGTCGCAGCACTACATTTGATACGATTATGTGCTGCTATCTGAATAGGTTGATGAGTTGCTGAAACAGCGTGATAGTGTCCACTCTTCTTTCACGGTTTCAAGATCTGTTGCCTTTTCCAGTGGACATGCCAGCAATGGAAGTAGCAGTAAAATACCTACTGAGGGCTATAAATCTGATAGTCCCGGTGAAGACAGCAGCACAGATTCCAAGGACAAATCTTCGAAGAAAAAGTGGTTTAATCTGGGTAAAGGATCTGATAAAAAGGGTGCTTAGCTGCTTAGGAGTTACAAACTTTCAAGAAGTGAGGATTCACCCTCTTTGTTTGACATCACTGGATGGGCAACTGCTTATGGCTTGTATTGTTGTAAGATTCTGAGGGTGTAAGTAAATTTCTGTTATTGGCTTGTACTTCATAGAACAGTAGAATTATTTGTAGTAATTTGTTTCAATTCTTAAGCTTAATATTTGTATTTGTGCTTCTCCGTATGCTTAAGTGTGATTTGAGGAACTAGACTATCTTAGACCGTTTGGCATACAATTTAATGGCGATTACAACAGACTTCTATAGTAAATTGTGTTTAATACTTGTACAACATATAAGAAAAACTTAGTCAAGTCACCGTGTCTCTTAAATAAACTTGAATTATTACGTTAAAGTTATCTTTATTAAAAGTCGTATGTCAAACATTATGTATCAATGATTACAATTGGATACACCATTTATCCCGTACAACTTGAATATTTGTCACTTTTACGTTCTATAGAAGTCTTGAGAGGAAACAACATGAATTACAATTCACAATTAAACACTTTAATCTTTTTCTTTTTTTTTTAAATAAAGAGAGCTAAGCTCTCGAATATATTAATACTCAAAAGATCATAGTAGTTTGAGAGAACCTGCATACACCAAGTACTTCAAGCCTATTACAAACCAACTATCAATGGAATGCACTAACATAAACCTATGCCTCCAAATACCAGAACACGAGAAGTGAATCATAGAGCCAAAAGTGCTAGGATACACCATATAGACAAGTAATATATGTCCACCAAAGTAATAAAAAATAGAAACAATCCTAGACGGAGAATGAGTCAGAAAGTGTCTTCTAGGAACTATGCCTAAGCTGCAATATGCCCAATCCCCGCACAATGTAGAAGCCATTCCGTGCAAGTACTTATGCCAATACGTGCCAGTTCCTGTGTCATGACTTGTTGAACCTTGTACCCTACCATACCTAAGACACTGCATGTGCTATACCGGGCCAAAACCTATACCAGATAAGAGCCAATTCCTAAGTAGTGTCGTGCTGATTCTTATACCTTGCCAAACCAAGACATTGCATGTGCCAATCCGTTCCAAGGCCACTGCAGCATATTCTCACAATACCTAAACTACTCCAAGGAAACTGACTACTACCATCTATTATAATAACTTCAAAAGAAAATTCTACTCTAATCCAGTTGTTAATCAAAAATATACACTGAAACAAAAACCACTGACCTTTCTGGAGATCAAATCTAATGAGTCAAGAGACAAGCCTACGCAGAGGCCTTACAGTATCACAATGAGTCAAAAATACCACAAACCAATAAGTAACCCATCCAACAAGTGTGTGCAATGCAAAGGACCACAGTACACCTACATAAATGGTAATAGATAGGAAAAGATAGAACCAGGATAAAGAACAATAACTACTAGTGTTAGAGATGGGAGAGATACACCTCTAAACCTGAGAACATACCATACATCAAACCATAACATGCTAATAATACCCAGAAAGAGGCATGGATGCAAGAAAAAGCAGGAAAGAAGGTAAAAGTCTCTCCAAACTAAATACCTTCTAACATAAGGAATATGCATACCCTCCCTAACAAACAAACAACCCCCACAGAAGCAACCACAAAGATACAACCAACTAATAGCTGCCATAGACTTTCCAAAACTGCCAAAGGGAAGCAATAATGGAAAGAAGACCTGGTATTGTGCAATGCAGAACAGGACAGTGTTCCTAACCAACAAAAGAAATGCAGTGAAACCTTGCTACTATCTAGTGTAAGGGGAGGGAAGGATACTCCCCTATACCAAAGAAAACCCGTTACCATAACATAAACCCCAATCTCTCTAACCTGCATGAAAGATAGAACATGGATGCAAGAAACAAGAGTAGTAACTACTTCCCAGTGCTGAGATGTATCTTTTTTAATCTCATACAAGTCTCTGATTTCTGTTTTTGAGACCAGTCCTAACATTTTTTAACCCCTACTAATTGTCCTTAAAGGATCTTGAAAAACTGGGAAGAAACTATGGAACATGTTCTGTTTTAAGTTCCTTTGCCTTTTTTCCTTAGTTATGACTTTTTTCATAAAATTACAAATTGGGGATTCTACCAATAAAACAACCAACAAAAGGTATAGAATACCTAATGAAATTATAAAGGGATAACCAAAACTCCTACAAAGATAACAAGGTACCTGCAAAAAGAGATATAATGGGGAGGGAAAAGTTAGAGAAAATTCTCTATCACCACTACCACTGGACACCAACACAAACCTCCAATTACTGATAAGCCCCATCCTCATACCTTCTTGGATCTTAAGTCGGCCACGCCTGACTTGTTTCCATAAGCCAATTGCCTTACCCTAATGAGACAATCCCCCAGATCTATCAGAGTAGAGACGCTAGTGGCTAAAGCTGCTTTAGAAAACCAGTCTGCTACTTGGTTGCCTTCTCTATAGATATGAAATATCTTGATCTGTCTAGAGGCACATAGTTTAAAATTTTGTAGAATGATATTACCAAGACTCGAATGCCAATGAGGTTGGGATTTAGCTAACAAGGACAAAGCAACTTTAGAGTCAGACTCAACGATAACATTATTAAGACCCATGTCCAAGCTTAGTTTCAACCCTTGCCAGATAGCTAATAGCTTTGCATATAAGGTAGAAGCTGAACCTATGGAGTATTGGAAGCATCTCAATATTCTCCCTTCTGAATCTCTGGTCACACCCCCAATGGCAACTTTTTTGGAGAAATGATTGTATGCCCCATCTGTGTTCACTTTCACCCAATTGTGAGGTAGTTTTCTCCAGTAGATAACACACACCTTGACATGAATCTCCTTGTGTAACTACACATTCCAGCTGATGGCTATAGGCATATCACCTCTCCAAAAATCTCTAGTGAAAGCTTTACTCTTGCTCATGTTATGAATCAAGTTCATAACCTTAAGAATAATAGCACTTGAAGCAATTTTCACTCCCTTATATTTTGATTCATTTCTAGCTAACAAAGAAAATCAACCAATGAGGATAGGTAGCAAGATTCTAATGTGATTAGAGCCTACATGATCGGTAGAGAATATCCAACTCTTGAATCTTTCCATCATTGACCGGTGATGAGACAGTCTGACTTGAAACATAGCTAAAAACCACTCCCAAACTTTTCTAACCTCTTCATTGTATAAAATCACATGAGTTATAGTTTCCAGGTCACCACAACATTGACACTTTGAAGCTAGGATGATCCCCTTTTGCTGAAAGACCTGGTCCACTGATATCCAACCACGCAATAGTTTCCACCAAAAGATTTTTATGGTAGTAGGAACTCTAGAAGACCAACTTCTAGCTAACACTTTCTGAGGAGTACTTTTTTACCTTATGAATTCCCAGGCTGTTTTGGTGGAAAACAATCCACTGATAGAAATTTTCCACCCATGGGTATCTTTCTCATGCAAAGAAATGGGAATGAGGAAATGCTTGGCCGCCACAACCAAAGGAAGGCTCTCTGACAATTTGTTCTAATTCCATTGGGTGTCTTCTGCCCCTCCAAAATCTTCTACTAACTCAGATCTCTCTATGGGAAGGATAGCCATCTGATGAAGACTACTCACTTCTGACCATTCATTCTCCCTATAAAATAATTTACATAGCCTATTCTCCAAAAACATAGACCTTGTGCCTTACTAGCCACTGGCAACATCCTATTCCAATTTGTTGAATGTTTAGGTCTCATAGACAGACTACTAGGAGATCTATCTCTGCAGTAAACTTGCCACATACTATTAGCCCTTAAAGATTGATTTTCTCTGGATCTGAACCACAAGTTTAAGGATAAAGCCTCACATATATCATTGAAGTTTCTTATCCCAAGGCCTCCTTCCAACTGAGTTAAGCATAACGGCTTCCATTTAGACCAGTGAAGACTTTTTTCGCTGAGAGGAAGAACCCCAGAAGAACTTAGAAATGAGAGAGTCTAACATCTTCACTATAGCCTTAGGAGGTTGACAAACTTGCAGCAAGTATATGGGCATAAGGGACAATACACTTCTAATAAGAACCCATCTACCTCCCTGAGATAGCTGATCTACATTCCATCCAGACAGCTTATTCTTCACGTTTTCCACCAATGGAAGGAATATCTCCATTTTCTTTGTGCCCTTAAAAATGGAGGCACCCAGATATGTGAATGGCAGCTCAGAACAAGCAATGTTAGTGAGCCTCTCTAGTCTAGACACATCTGCCTGTTTGTTATGATATAAGTTGCTTTTACCCATATTTATCTTCTACCCTGAGACCTTTTCATAGTGCTTGAAAAATTGCATTATCCTGATCAGACTTGCCTTGCTACCCTTGGTGAAAATAAGAAGGTCATCTGCACAGGCCAAATCAGAGATGGATAGGCCTTTCTTGGTATCATAGTACATATCTAGGAACCTGGAGAATATACCATTTAGACCTCTTGACATGCATTCATTAGCTAATAGAATAAAGCTGGAGATAATGGATCTCCCTGCCTCAACCCATGAGCTAATTTAATAAAACCCTGAGAAACTCCATTTATTATGATCCCAAAGTGACAATTGTTCACTGTCCTCATCATCAAATCAATCCAGGTATTACTGAAGCTAGAATCCCCAATTTAGCCTATCATAAGCCTTCTGCATGTCCACCTTCAATGCATGTCCAGACTTGCCTTGCTACCCTTGGTGAAAATAAGAAGGTCATCTGCATAGGCCAAATCAGAGATGGATAGGCCTTTCTTGGTATCATAGTACATATCTAGGAACCTGGAGAATATACCATTTAGA
>JAYMSP010006993.1:0-10694 GCA_036897095.1 Plantago elongata
CCGAGAGAGAGCCCAAGAGAAGTTTGATAAGGGAAGCAACCCAGATAACGAAAAGTGACGACATGATCAATGTCCATGCCATTTGAAAGTATACTTTTTCTCCAACAAGAATGTTTCTCCAAGAATGTTTTCTCCAACTTTACTGCTTCAATAAGAGCCCTAAAACGATCGACATAACGAAAATTGAAAGGTACAAAGGTTAGATACTGCACCGACAATCGAAATCTAGAAGAATTGGAGAAAAAACACTTACAGGCCGATTAAGGTTCCTCTCTCAATCGATGGAGGCTGAAAAAACTTTGGAGGGAAAATGTAAAATGGAGAAAACGTATAAAACAATAATTCTGGAGAGATTGAAGGGTATAATAGAGAAACCAAGTACGAAATGAGGGACATTTCGTCATTTCGAGTACCCCAGATTTGTGTTTCAAAACACAAATCTAAAACCCCAGATTTTTTGGAGGGGTTTACTTTCACAAAGGGTTGTGTAAAAGTAAACACAAATTAGTAAAAGCCCTCACTATTCGCCGGGCTACACAATTCCGAAACACATGACGATTTAGCTATCAATTGGTGTAAAAAAACCGGTCAACCCCCCCCCCCCCCCCCCCCCCCCCCCCCCTCCCAGAACCCGTGTAAAACCTCCTACCAATCACACCCATAACAAGTCAACGTTCATAAATTTTAAGGAAAACACAACCTAACATAAGTGGCTGGTCTAAATAAAAATGATGCTTCATTTATCGCTCCACTTCGAATTTTAATTTCTCCATCTAAAATTATGTAAAATGTTAGTTTATCCTGAAGTTAAACACAAAAGACAGTCAAATTTCTAACAAAAATAGAAAAGAGGGGTAGGAGTTGTTCTGAACTTCTAATAGTCTTTCAAAAACTAAACAAAAACTTAAAATCCACCAATCAGGCTTTAGAAATGTCCTTGAGGCCACAATTCATCTCATTCCACCAATCTATGTTATTTCCATATGGTATCACAAGTTTCTCACAAACATTCATCAAATCATAACATGAATAAATTTAACAAACCCGGATATAATGAAGAACACAATCAGTTTCAGAAAGATTGAATGTATGGTAATTTAGGGAAAAAATCAAAAAAAAGGTACATTTAGTTATCACCGTCCGATTTTAGTACATTAAATTGACATTGTGTACAATTTTAATACCTGCCACGTGGCAGCTTAATTACGTAACACATGTCACATTGAAAAATAAGAAATTTGGTGGACCTAAACGTAAATACGATCGTCTTTATTAATTGCAAATAGATCTAAGTTTTAATAATATTACTAAATTACCCATATAAAACTATATATCTGTTGAGAACAATTTATAAAAAAATAAAGAATAAAATCTTCCATGGATGAATTCTTCCGCCATCGTGGAGCTTCCAGATCCAGTCTGATGGAAGCTCCACGATGGAGCTTCCAGATCCGACAGCTTGGGTGCTCCATCTAGGATGAATCAATCACAAAATCCAAAAAATCCAATTGAAATGTTTATTGTAACAAATCGAGTTTTCGAATTTTTGAATTCTTTTACTTATTTTATATGTTATAAAATGTAAATATTTTTTTTATATTTTAAAAATATTTTTAAATTATATTAAATAATTTATACCTTATAAATTATGAAGGAGTGACACGCGTCCCAACTTTTTTATAAATTAATTTAGTTTAATTATTTGTTATTTATTTTTCATATATAAAAATTTTATTTATAAGTTTTCAGAATTTTTATACATTTTCTTTTGTAATTTGAAATCAATTTTGCCCCTCTTTCTTCTTTATTTTAACCTTATTCTATATTGATTTTATTTGATTTATAATAATTGAAAGTTATGTGGTGAAATTTAAAATTGTCAAAATTTATTTTATTTGCAATTTAACTCATTAAAATTTTAAAATTTCAAATTGACACGTATCGCTTAATTAAACTGTCAAATGTTAGTCAAAGCGTTTGTAGTCGAGTGGCAAGCTGAGACACCCCGTAACCATGAGGTCACGGGTTCGATTCCCCGAAATGGGTGATTATATTCTCTGAATAGAGAGTGGTGATTTGCATCTAGAATCGATTGATAAATTTGTCTTGTTCAACAATTGTAATTGTAATGTTATATTTCATGTTCAATAATAATTAAAAAAAATAAACTGCCAAATGTTTCGAGGTTCACATACCTTTTCTGTGACGAGCTCGAGTAGAGAGCTGTGGAGAAGAGAAGACGACTGTGGAGAAGACCCAAGTCGAGCAGACCCAAGTCAGAAGAGCAGAGAGTCGAGTTGTGGAGAAGACGAGCTGAAGACGAAAGTCGATCTGTTTATTTTACAAACGACGACATCTATGATTTTTCCAATTTTATGACCCAATCGAAACCGGTCATTTTATTTTGTTCTAGTTATGGTTATTTTTTAAATAATTACGGTTATGATTGTAACCAGAATTAAAATTATGGTTATAGTTATGGTTTTTAACCAATCATTCCCAGACTTGCATCAATTCAGTGTACGACCTGGGATGAAAAGTTTACTGTCAGCAGGTCAGGAATATACTCAACGAACTCCCTTGTAAGTTTGAGTGAGCCCTGAAAACTTTCTGGAAAGAGAATGATATAGAGAAGGTGAAAATCAGTGAGCTGATCGGATTCCTCATTTCCTGTTAGATAATGTTCGATCATCATTCTACTCTTATCGAAGAAGGAGAAGGCTTAAGATTTATATTGCAAGTCTGATATTGTTTTAGAATTCATTGAGAGGAATTAAACATATATGCAATTCAAATTTCAAAAGCAAACTAGTTATATATAAATCGACTTGATGTTATTTGATATTGAATCTTTTAAGTTTTCGTAATAGATGTGGGTTATGCTAAATCTCTTATTTGATTGCATGATTTAATAATTTTATTCAGTTCAGTTCTGCTTAGTTATTTTTTATACTACACTTCAGTTTAATTCGGTTCAGAAAATTATAGTGGAAGAGAATAGAGCCTTAGACCAGGTCACAATGCTCTCAATGGGTAGGGTACAGACCCTACCCATACCCATACCCTGAAGGACCCTGTGAGTGGAAAGAGTATGTGTCCGGACCCGAACCCTGTTCTGGACCCGTTTACGCATACCCGGACCCTGTATGGACCAGGTCGGGTCGAGTCCTTTTTTTAAAAAAATTGCTGAAATTTTTGTGACTATGTAATTCTGAAAATAGAAATCAGATTTTATTTTTAATATACGTAAATATATAAGATAAGTTCTTAAATCTTTCAAGTAGTATATCAAATCCACATCAAGCACAAGCAAGACATATTCTGCCATCTAAATAGATAAATAGCACACCATTCATGAGTCACAAATCACAACTTAATGTAAAGTTCAAAATACTAGAAGTTCAAATTCCAAGTCCTAAAATAACTATTACATTCCATCAACTACTCATAAGGGACTAAGAAATATGGGCACACACATCAATACATGGATAAATTGATTGTCCCATCCTCCTCATAAGGAGAATAGCCAGAATCAGTTGTACCTACATAACAAGAACATTTATTCATATAAGTCACAATTCAAAAGATGATCTTAAAGAACATTGAAGTAGTTATAAAAACATAAAAACTTTGATGTGAAAGATAATTAATCCATTCACCACCAACAACAATAGCCTCTACAATATCTGGCTTCAAGCAGTTACGATACTCTGTGATAACCCGACCTCCAGTGTTGAATGCGGCCTCTGAGGTAACCATAGTAGCAGGAACGGCTAGCAGATCTCCAGCTATGGTACGCAAAATTGGAAACCTTTTCCCCACACTCGACCACCACTCCACAACATCAAGATCTTCCCCACTTCGACACTTTTCTTCTCCCAAGTATATATCCAACTCGGACTTATCTTGTGTTAAAGCATTTATACACATGTTTCCGAAGGTGATTGGTTCCCGCATTACCACCATGAGTCAATTTTGCAAGACATCGATGACATTCAGCAAATCGTGTACCATCCTCCACAATTTGATTCATATGGTTCCATACATTTGAAGTTGATTTCCTCGACATTTTAGTAGGTGGATGTACTTCTTCGTCATCAAGCTCCCCATCAAGAGCAGGGTTAGTATTCGAAAGAGATGAATGTCGAGAGGCTCCTCCTCTTTTAACCGACATTGCTGAAAAAGAAAGGTAATTACCAAATCAAAAGTAGGCCTTAACATGAGCAATAAATTTCTAAGAACCAAGAAACAGATTCACAATAAAAATTAAATAGTACTAGGACACAAAAAATTATGCAAACAATCTCAATATGAAAACAATAATTAATAGGCGATTGCCCATAAACACGTTGAGTACACAATACATACAATAATTAATTGAGTAGTAATTAATTAAGTAGTAATAAATTAATATGAAAGAACTCTCCTATGCCATTTGAAATTGCATTAATTATTCTGCTATTGCCCACAAATGCTTATTGTGTAATGTCATGTTATATCATCAAGTCAAAAAAGGCAAAAATGCTATCTCCCTCACTAAATTATTGCAGTGTCATGCTACGTCAAACGACAAAATGCCATCTCCCTCACTAATTTATTGAAAAATGACAAAATGTCGTCTCCATCAAACGGCAACATACCAAATTGAGGAAAGAAAATAAGAAAATAATAAGTTGATTATGCTTGATTCATACTATAATCATACACAGATCGACATGATAACATCATACACAATGAAAATAACCATATTGGCATTAGATATTCTGACTCAAACAAATGGAGAAAAAGAATATATGAAAAAGGAAAAGAATTCAAGATACAAACCTGATGCAAATTGAAATTTGAGACAAGAGTTTGCTTCCACGGCGGTGTAGAAGGCGGACCGATGGATGAACGACATCGGATAGGCAGTGGCGGAGCGCCACCAGTAGTGTTGATAGTGTTGAAAACTCAAGAATGAGATCTGGGGAAGGAGGCTGTCAGGCTAAGAATTGGAAATTTTGAAAAAGGGATAAGGGTAAAGGGTTTTGGGTTTCTAATTTGGACCCGTAGGGTATGTACCCTACCCTCTGTAGGGTTTTAAATTAATAAGGATATGATCCGGACCCTTACCCTCGGTAGTTAAATGGGTATGGGTAGGGTATGTACCCTATCCATTGATGCACTACTAGGTCATTTTCAAGAATTAATCAATACTCACTTTTTTACTACGATTGATACACTTCAACTTACTAACTTTGAGTTATATTTCACAGGTGCGACGTATAATTTGTGAGACAATATAACAAACACATAAAATTAATTATAAATCAAGTTTTTTGAAATTATGAATACAACTTCAAATTTCACATCATCAAAATAATAATTATTATAATAATTTATTATTATTATTATAAAAATAAATATCGGTGGACGCAATTGGAACAAAATTTCCAACATGTACAATGGTAATTTGTTATGTCTAATGCTATCCAAAAATCTCAACGTAAGTGATCACAAATGGTGACGAGTGATGACGGTTGTGCAGAAAAATATAAAAAAGGATATCTCCGAGAAGCAGCAAGTCAATCAGCATGACCTTGACGATATAGATTGTTCTATTTTTTCCTCTCTTTACAGGAAAAAAATGGCTAGGTGAACGTTCCACTTGCTATAAAGTTAAAAAGTCACCTCTTTGGCATAATTTTCCTATATATATCTTCACAAGACTTCTTCATCTTCACCCATTACCAGCTGAGACATCATTTACATTTTAGCAAAGCATGGAAGTGAAATTGAGCAGAAAGGGGGATGATGATACTCAACTTCCAGGGTTCAGGTTTCATCCGACCGATGAGGAGCTAGTCGGGTTTTATCTCCACAGAAAAGTCGAAGAAAGGCCGATCAGTATTGAACTCATTAAGCAAGTTGATATCTACAAATATGATCCGTGGGATCTTCCAAGTACGTGCTATGCATCATACATACTATACATTATTTTCTTGATATCCCGGTTTTAGATTTTAGGTGTCATTTTGTAAGATTTTAAATTACTAAAGTTAGCTTAATTATCACACTTCAATTTCTCTGCTTTCCAGAATCGAGTGATATAGGAGACAAGGAGTGGTACTTCTTTTGCAAGAGAGGGAGAAAGTACAGGAACAGCATAAGGCCTAACAGGGTGACTGGTTCGGGTTTTTGGAAAGCAACAGGCATTGACAAACCTGTGTACTCTGGGGGAAATGAGGGTCGTCACTGTATTGGCCTGAAGAAGTCTCTAGTTTACTATCGTGGAAGCGCTGGCAAAGGGACTAAAACTGACTGGATGATGCACGAGTTCAGGCTACCTGCCAGCCACGATAAAATCACCACGCATATCAACGTTAAAACTGACATTAACACTGCTCAAGAAGATGTAACTGTGAGAAAAAGTAGTAAAGAATTTAGATTTTTTGCCAAGTTTATATATGTACCTTTTTCTAAGATTTATGTCGATTAACTGGCAGGAAGTCTGGACCTTGTGCCGAATATTCAAGCGCAACTCTTCATCATATCAGAAGATGGTAGCATCAGATTTCTGCCAACCAGCTGCAACCAGGAGCACTATTTTTAATCCAGAGGTTGATAAGAGCTCAAACACCTGCAGCACAGACTCCCCTGATCACAACAGGCATAGCAGCTACATAAGTTTCACCAGCACACCTGTCAGGCAAGATGACGAGAACTCCTATTCCAGCCATTTCAGAAGTATCGAAAATCAACAGTTACTCGGCCATCTCAACTCATCATCCTCATCAATATCTCATCAAGCCCCATCTGTGACTTCACTGTTCTCAGGCTTGGTATGCGGTGACACCAATGAGTTATTTAGGCACATAGATTGGGAGGATCTTCAATCCATAGTGGGTGTTGCGGCTACTGATACAAGCTTCTATTTGTAATAACTCCATGTTGTGAGATAAATATTTCATTTTACAGTATTACATAGTAGACGCAGAATTCCACATCTGAGGACAATACTTAAACCTGGTATATATGTTTAATGATGCTACATACAAATTTATAGTCAAACTAAACAAAAACATTTTAGGATAACTACAAAGAGCTTTTATTTGAAGAGCAGTGCCATCTGGGATTACCAACCTTCTTGAGAGGGGGCATATTTTGTCTCATCCACAGACCGTTTCCAAAATCAGACCCAAAATTCTGAGATCTTAGAAATGTTCTAGAGCAAATAGTACCTTGGACATCCTTGGCCGAAGTTCTGGTTTTGGATTTAAGCACTTGAAAGCAACTTTTCCAACAGCATATGCTTGTTTCTTAGGGTAGTGGCAATCCAATCTGCGGTCCATGATTGGGAGAAATTTCCTTTTGTCAAGCAAGAATGATTCAGCCCAGTCCACTAGGTTTTTCTCTCTAGCGGGTCCATTCTTTTCAATCACGCGACGCCCAACTAGTAATTCCAGCAAAACAACTCCAAAGCTATACACATCACATTGTGTTGTCAAGTGCCCTGTTTAAATAAGAAATTTTTCTTCGGTGAATAATATGTGGTACAACTATAGGTCTACTTCCAGTTGATGGGAGAAAATACCTGCTGTTAAATATTCAGGTGCAACATAAACCGATACAGTTGTTAGAGTTGATACTTGAGTGGCACCGCGCAAAGAACCGCCCAGGATAAATCCAGACAACTTAGCATTACATTCCTGCACCCCATGAACAAATCAAGAAACCATTAGTTTTATGAAACCGATGCGGTAAATAAGTTTCATAATTTTTTCAGAGCATACCCCATCCAAAATAATGTTTCCAGTTTTGAAATCTTGATGTAGGACTTCTATTTCCCTGTCATGCAAGAATGTGAGGGCTCTAGCAGCACCTACAGCCACTTTGATTCTTGTTGCCCATGGATTTGTGTCATAATATCCTGGGATTATACAAGCTAATTAGCTATAAAACTTAATTCATACTTACAGTTGATCTTTAATTCGAAGGTTTGTGGACAGACATTATCGTTAAAACAATGATTGGATTACCTCTGTAGAAGTTAAAGACCGAGTTTCTTCTCGGGATGAATTCATATACCAAAAGCAGTTGGTCATCCATAGAGCAATACCCAATAATTTTGAGCACATTTGGGTGATGAAATTGGCTGAGATAGTGAAGTTCATCCTTCAAAAGTTTTATGTCAGCTGCTACATACTGAATAGATCTAGCCCAAAAAATTAACTCTGGGACCAGGGTACTAGGGACACTTACCAACCATTCTTTCTGATCTAGCATGCTGCATGGATTCAACTCAACAGAAAGACGAATTCCAGTTCCAATCTTTGAAGCACTAAGAGTATCCTCCTCAAACCATCCTCTATAATGATAAGGAAATGTCATGTCGCCTACAACAGCATCAGGTCGAAAGTTTCTGGTTGCCTTCTTTATTTCTGAAAATTGAAAAGGCCGTAGACCTATAGTTGGAATGCCCAATATAATTTACCTGTATTATCCAAAGTCTCACATGATATTCTAAAGGCTTTTGAAGTAGACATATGAAGGCTCTTATAGGTTGGTTTCTCATAATCGGGTTGGAGTTGCCTATGGAAACACAAAATCATTGATAAAGTATGAGGACCGAGATTTAATACTTTGATAACTACCACACTTAATATACTACCTATACTCTAACGCAGTAAACTGTGAAGAGTATATTCAATACAACTTAAGGCTTCGACAGAAACTTATATAAATCAGAAAGACAACGAAAATAAACTGGAACAATATATAAGTTTCTAACAGGTTATCTATGTCGATAACCCACCGAGCTTCAAGGCGAAAGTATCCACTATATAAATGAACAGATAATTAATACAAGGTTACTACTCTAGCTCAATTCTATGAATACAACTAGATGAAAAACAACCAAGTAGATATAAGGAATGAACCGTACTAATCTAGCTCTTAATTTCTGGACTAATCACTAGATAAAACTTGAAAAAGGTTAATGACAAAATACGTGCAACAAATATGCTATGGGAATGGCTTGCTTGAAACACGTAGTTTTGTCTTCAATGTAGATGTCATATATATAGATTATTGAAGCCAACTTCATAGGGGCATAATCCTACATTGACTTGTGTTATGAGTCCTGTCAATCTTCGACTTCTTATTCAATCTCTTCTTATCCAGTCGATATACATTGTCCTTGTCCTAGCATACTTCGACTTGTAATCTCCTTTGAATTTTAAGATCTCTCATGTCTCGATTTCTTGCACACAATAGACATACACTACTATGGAACTTGTTATGCTAGTTGAATAAAGGTAAAAACTATAGTAGCACTAATCGAAGTTGAATTCGATTAGGACTTGGAGTGTGAGTTATATATGTAGTCGATACACCAATATTGGTGTACTGAGTACACTGGACTGTAACTTCTGAAGTGTAACTAGTAAACTCACAGAAAAACTCACACTTACATTCCCCCCCCCCCCCCTTAGTTTTTGCCTTTCTTCACATCACAAACCTAGCAAAAACAAGTGCAAGACAAAAAAAAAATGCTCCCCCTTAATAAAGTAGATCATAACATAGTTTGACACGAAACATAAAAGTTAGAATCCTAAAGTTATTACAGACCTAAATACCACCAGGAACAAAACTCCATGTCAAATAGTTCAAAATAAACAAAACAAAAAACAAGTAGGGTGTACTCAATTCACCCTACGCAACATGTTCATCCTCATGTTCTGTTTGCTCTTCATTCTGCTCTCCTTCATGTTCTTCTCCCTGAACTTGTTGATTCACTCCCCCTTGATGTGTTGAAAGCCATCATCAACCTCAAACCATCTATCTGTTGATCAATACTAGCAAGCTGGGCATGTAGAATCTCCGTCGGTATAACCACGGAACCAGTCTCATCAACAGTGTTGCTGGCCGCACCAAACCATGGAAAATATGGTGTATGAGATCCACCAATGAATGCAGGGTGTATCCAGAATTTGTCCAATGTCAATCAACTCATCCTTCTACTTCGGCACAAAGTCTTAGAGACCAAGATTCTCTATATCAAGGAAGGATATGGGAGTATGGTCGAGTTACCCTTGCCCTAAAATACTTGCCATATGCCTGAATATGCGCGCCCCCAGATCAAATGGTATACCCATCTTCAGCCTGTCAACCAAGGTAGCAATTTCCCAAGTAGTAGTGGCCACATTTGACGTGGGAAGCCAGTTTGTAGCTGCCAAGTGATACAGGATCACACTCAGATATGTGAGCCTTGACAATGGAGGTTTGGCCCTTGGCAGCCACTGGGTCATCTTTCCCCCGGTTAATTCTTTGAGCACAGCATCCTTGTTGAGTGGTGTATCGGGTACACTCTCATCAGGCCAACCACAGATTTAATTAATTATGATCGGTGTCACATTGTATATCTTCTTGTCCAGTGCATACAATCAATACTCCAAAGCATGCCCACAAACCCTCAGGCACCGTTGATTGCTAACAACCTTCATCCGGATTGGCCCTGCGCATGTATGTTGGACCGAACTCAGCAACAACAGCGTCACAGAAGCGCCGTAGACACTCAAGAGCCGTACTTTCACCGATCCGACAATACCAATCAACCGCGTCGGCATATGCCCCATAAGCGAGCATACGAATTGCGACGGTGCATTTTTGGAGTGTGGTTAACCCTTGCCGGCCCGTAGCATCTACTCTGAAGG
>JAYMSP010006994.1:0-10692 GCA_036897095.1 Plantago elongata
TATAATGTGGTTTTTTTCCCCTTGGTCTATTATAGTTAAGTGGAATTTTCTGTCAGGTTGGGTTTAGTAATCCATTTTCTGAAGATCCACACTAATGGAAAAAATAGAGATGGCCAAATTAACCCACTTCATTGTTGAGTTCATCTATGTATACTAATTATCTTGAGAAATCCCTGGTCAAGTTTGAACTTTGAATGAAAATTTACAATAGTTAGCATATGGGATCATTCTTCCCTTGATGTACTGTACTGCATAATGAATGCATAGTCTTGCAGAGTTTCTAATTTTCTAGTGTTGGTCTTCTCAGATTCAAATTGATTGTTTGTTTTGCTAAATTTATGACTCTTACAAGTGTTCTGCCAATTCTTTTAGATGTTTTCTTCACCAAATGGAACCCAAAATCAAAATGTAGATGGACAGAGACATTGCATTCTTATTGCCGCAAGCAACCCTTACCCATTGCCCACACCAGTATATCGACCGCAATCTCATAACCCAGAGCAGGGTGATAATGTTGAAACCCAGCCAGATAATCGTCTATCTGATGCGGAAATGCTGGCAAAATCATTTGCTCAGGTACTATCAGAATGTCCCCGTTCATTCTCCATCTTTTTTAGATTCATATGATATTCCATGGTTGCTCAGCACTATTCTTCTTTTGCAGTGTGGCATCTCTCTGTCTGTTATTTGCCCAAAGCAGCTTCCTAAGCTTAGATCCATTTATAATGCGGTAATGACACCTATTTTTCCATACCTTATTCTCTTGTTGGACTCTGAAAGACTCTTACAATGCTTAGTGCGCAAATTACATGTGTTAACATTTCTGTCCAATCAGTTTATCTTTATATCCGCTGTTCTAAATGAGCAGGCCATGAGATTAGTTTATGTTTTTTATTTAGTATTCACTAAAATTGCCATACATGTTTCAGTACTTTTAAGTTTTAATAAAGCATAAATATGTTCTTCTTATGTTTGTTCACCTCCAACCAATTGGTCGGGGGTTCGAGTAATCTTTGCCGCTTAAAAAAAATAAAAATTCTTATGTTTGTTAGTAGCCTGGAAATACTGTCAGATTTGATGTTATATGGCTCTAATCCTTTGGAGCCTTCAAATAGACACAACACAATTACATCACCTGAAATTGTGGAGTAAATTTTCTGCTAAAAAGATTAACAAGACCCCATCTGACAAAATTCACAAACTGAAACTACAACTCCGCTTTACACGCACTACGAGCTCAGTACATCACAAACTTTGCTATTTATACTGCTCTTAGGTGCATGGCTGCTTGAGACTATGATGCATGGATGCACCAATTAATTACGCGTACCTGTGTCCCGTATCTGATGTGCCAAGTAAAGAGTTCCAAAATAAATAACTACAAACTATTAATGATACAGCATGCATATAGACACTTTAGTTTCTTACAATGTTGAAACATATCTTCACGACATGTGCTCTACATGTCAATTGAATAATGATTTATTTTAGATTTACACTGGAGTAAAGTGGCAAAACTATATTATAACGTTAAAGATACTCTTATAATGTTGAAGCCTACTAACAGAAGTAGTTATGTTGAATCAAACATATAATTAAATAAATATGAATAAATAGTATCCTTGGCTTTCATGCTCTACATTACTGAGGCGTCATATCCTCATACCTACAGGGCATATCATGTTGTACCTGTACCGACGCATCCATATGCATGCTAATATTCTGATATAATTGTTCTTGACATGCTGCTATTTAGGGGAAACGCAATCCAAGAGCTGCAGATCCTCCTGTGGACAATGTTAAGAACCCTCACTTCCTTGTTCTCATGTCAGAAAATTTCATGGAGGGACGTGCGGCTCTGAGTCGGCCTGGAATGACAAATATCCCTCCTTTCAAGATTGACGTGGGATCTACTCCTATTTCTACGCAATCTCCAGCTGCAATCCCATCAGGTAAAGTGTCTCATATCATTTATCAATGGGGATGACCCTGCTCATTGAATCCTCTTTTAAGAGAATTTATAGATTATGGCAGCTTTCAGAGTTGCCTGGTTAAGCATCATGGTGGAGTTTAATTCTTCTTTTTGTGCGTTTATGTTAGTTTTCTGTGTTGCTATGCAGTATCTGTCCATAGTTGATACACTGAAACACTCTGTTTAAGTTTAATTTGTACTTTACCTTCATAATTTTCTCTTCCCGTTTCGTATATTTTTACCATTTTTTAAATGGAAAACTAGTACCCTATGTTTATTGATGTAGTCCTTCCTATTTCCTCCCTCCCAAATAATGAACTCATTAGCCCCAATCACACATTAAGAAAGTTGCAGAATTCAGTTATTTGTGTTTAGATGAACTATTTTTTATCTGCATTTATGTTTCTGTTTCACACAAAAATTATATTTACAGTCACAGTATTTATAATTAATGTAAAGATAGGCCAAACATGCACGCAGCTGTTGTAGTGATATGGAATCAGCTCATATTTTTTGTCAAGAGAGAAAGATCTAACAGTGTCATCTTTTTGGGATGAAGGGCGTATTAGGAATGAAACACCTATCTTCTAATCCGAAGACCTTAACTGATGCTTGCAGCTTTACTTGGACTCTGTGTAGAGCTCGGATCAGTATCCCTTAGATTATCTTGGAAGTATCAATCCTTTGTCCACTGCACTCAGTGTTGAAGAATGCTATTAATTTTGTCATATTTTCTTCTTCAGCTAATGGACCTGTCTTGGGTCGGCAACCGTTAGGCGTTGGCAATGTACCCCCTGCAACCGTAAAAGTGGTAAGGCTGATTGTCTATTTCCTTTTGCATGTGGGAAGATAGGGTACACTTTTTATTTCATTTTTGCTGAAGAAGATGGGGTTTCTCATGCTTCCCCTTCTCTTTGCCTTTAAATATATCATCAAAATCTTTTATTTTATTTATTTTATTTTTTCCAGGAGCCCACCACTGTGACAGCTCCAACTGCGCCTGCTTTTCCTCATGTTTCATCTGTCCCCCGACCTGCTCCACAACCAGTTCCAAGTGTGCAAACTTCTTCACCTTTATCAACGTCTCAAGAAATGATTCCTAATAACGATAACGTACCAGAGATGAAGCCTCTGGTGAGCGGTATGACACCCTCCTTGCGTCCAGGTGGTGCAGCTGCAAATGTGAGGATTTTGAATGATGTTGCTCAAGCACGGCTTCAAGCCTTGGCTGGAGGAACTTCTATTGGACTTCCGTCCATGGGTGGATCTCCCATGCTGTCAAATATGATTTCAAGTGGAATGGCTTCTTCAGTACCACCAAGCCAAAATGGAATATCATCAGGTCCATCTGGTATTACCTCAATTTCAGCGCCAATGCAAGTACCTGTCACTGGCCAAGTTCCTCAAAATTCAGCTCCTACACCGTTCACTTCATCAGCTCCTAATGCGTCTGGAAATCCTAGCCTTGGAATGTCACCCCCATTAAGTAATCTCCAAGCGAGTGTGAGCATGGGTCAAACACTCCCAGGCATGAGCCAAGGAAATCTCCCTGTAACACAGATGGTACAGACAGGCATGGGTGTGAATCAAAACATGATGAACAGTAGTGGTGCTTCTGGTATGAATCAAAGTATGATGAATGGCAACGGCGCTTCTAGTATTCCCTCTGGAAATGGAGCAATGATGCCTACTCCAGGCATGGGTCAGCAACCAGGAATGCCTATGAATGGCAATAATCCCAATATGCCCATTAATCAGCAGTCATCAAATGCGTTACAGTCAGCACAGTCAAAATATATTAAAGTGTGGGAGGTAATGATTGCAACTCAATATTACTGGAAAACGGTTTTCTGTTGTTCTATAGATGATTACATTTATGAACAAAAGTAGGTTGGTATATGAATGCTAAGCCACAGGGCATGAACTGATAATCTCTACTTAGAACGGGCCTAAAACATCGTGACCTATGTGAGTTTGCAGTGTGTAATTATCAGATAAACAAGATGGCTGCTATGATAGTAGTTTTTAAAGATAACCGTGAGGAGACGGCCCTTCCTCGGGTCTGTTAATAATGAGGTTCTTTAATGACGTGTTAATAAATGATGGCATGTGAACTTCTGTGCCCTCCTTTCCGTTTTAATGTGGATTAAGTAGACTCTGAAATCCTTATTTTGGATGATCCAGGGAAATTTATCTGGACAGAGACAAGGACAACCTGTTTTCATAACCAGATTGGAGGTATGTGTATAAGACTCTGACATTCATGTTATTTTTATGGCCAAGTCTTGTAGTTTAACATCAACACTCAAATTTAATATATTCTAAATTGTTTCTTATGCCAGGGATATAGGAATGCCTCAGCTTCTGAAACGTAAGACTTCTCTTACTGATGCTTTTACTGTGTATTACCACCTTTGTGCATAGTTAAATGTTGGTTTTTGCATGTCTTCTTGTAAAAATTAAATGAGCTTCAGCAGTTTAGTCGACACCACTGCTTAAATGTCCTCCCGAGTCAATTGGTAGTCCAGATACTTAATAAGCATATACCTGGGTCATATCTTGTTCTCCGAAGTTCCAAATGCTGCTGGTATTTGGTGAACGGCCTCCAAAGTCCAAACTGTAATTTACTAATACGTCCATAATCAATGTATTGGTCGAGTTTTGAATTCCGTTTTTCTTTGTCCTTTTCCTGTCAGGCTGTAATTTCAGAAATTCTGTCAGGCTGTATTTGTTGTGGAGGAAAATGCAGGAAAAGTAAAAATAAGTTGTTTATTCTCAGAACTTCTCTCTGTTCTTTCAGGCTCGCAGCAAATTGGCCTGCAACCATGCAGATTGTTCGCCTCATATCCCAAGATCACATGAACAACAAGTAATATTCCCTTGGCGCGATTAATCCTGTTACCAAATGTTCTAGAACTACTCATTTTTAAGTATGCTGATATGTCTGAAATATCCAGGCAATATGTTGGCAAGGCTGACTTTTTAGTTTTCCGTGCAATGAATCAGCATGGGTTTCTCGGGCAGCTGCAAGAAAAGAAACTTGTAAGTGAGATGAATGCTACCATGATTCTGTTTTACTATCTTATTTAAACTATCGATATCATGATGGAGGTTTGACTATTGTTTGTGGATTAGTTGGTAAAATATTTTGTTGAGGTTGATTCTGTTGACCTGCAATATTTATGTGTAACTTTTCAGTGTGCAGTGATACAGTTACCGTCTCAAACACTGCTGTTGTCGGTTTCTGATAAAGCATACCGTTTGATAGGAATGCTTTTCCCTGGGGTATGAGAAGACATTATCACGTATTATGGAATTCATGTATTTTGCACACATCCAGGTCTGACTACCAATTTTTTCATCATTCACATTCCAGGATATGGTTGTGTTTAAGCCACAAATACCAAATTCGCAACTTCAAGGACAGCTTCAGCCAATGCAGCAACAGCAGCAACCGAACCAGCAGCTTCAGCAAATGCAGCAGCAACCGAACCAGCAACTTCAACAGATGCAGCAGCAACCAAACCAGCAACTTCAGCAAATGCAACAGCAACCGAACCAACAGCTTCAGCAAATGCAACAGCAACCAAACCAGCAACTTCAACAGATGCAGCAGCAACCAAACCAGCAACTTCAACAGATGCAGCAGCAACCAAACCAGCAGCTTCAACAGATGCAGCAGCAACCAAACCAGCAGCTTCAACAAATGCAGCAGCAACCGAACCAGCAGCTTCAACAAATGCAGCAGCAGCAACAACAGAACCAGCAGCTTTCTCAAATGCAGCAGCAGCCAAACCAGCAGCTTTCTCAAATGCAGCAGCAACAATCCTTAATGCAAATGCAGCAGCAACCCCGTCCCCAACTCCAGCAAATGCAACAGCAGCAACAAATGCCCCAAATGCAACAGCAGCCTCAACAAATGGTGGGTACAGGCTCTAATCAAAATTACATGCAAGGGGCTGGAAGAGCACAGATGTTGGGTCAAGGACAGGTTACATCTCAAGGACAACCTACCATGGGTGGAGGTGGTGGCTTCATGAGCTGATGCTTCGTATTTTAAGTTAATAAGTAATCTTACCAGCGTGGTTTACCAGATATATGTTACAGTTTCCAGTTTGACCTTACAAATAGAAAACTCTCTGTACAAACTTTTGAACCCGAGTAGTTATGTAGATAACTTTTTTCCAGTTAATCTTTACCGGTTCTTAGATTTTTATTTACGCTTTTCTTGACATGATCTAGAGCTATGTTGTTATATCTTGCGCTGTTATACACACTGCCATTGGGCTTTTAAAATTTTAAGGAAAAAAATTATTGGAACATGACTCCTTGGGACTATGGTGAGGCGAGGAACTTGGAGTGGTCTGATGAGTTTTGGCACTAATGTTTAAACAATGATATTAGCGAAGCAAGTCAAAATTCAACTGCTAATGATCATTGATGATGGCATCTGGTTCCACTCAAAACCAAATTAAAGCCATTGAATTTTTAGCCACTGTATTATGCTCAATAATGGCATACATTTAATAACCATACTTGAGACCATATCTCGAAAGAATAATACCTGTGTAAGATTTTGTTATCTAATTGTATACTATCAAGTTGTTTCAATAGAAGAACCTTGCAAATCCAGGTCCAAATAGATATCATTATGTTATTTTTGAGCCGTCATTCTTTATTAGATATGCTTCAGAGTTTTGTGAGAATTCATGAGATCAAAATGCACAGTTATACGCTCACGTAATATATTTATTGTATCGAAAGCGGTTGAGTGAGCAGCACTCTTTTATATTCTTGGTGGCCAAAATTCCCTCACATTTAGTTGTATTAACATGTGGGTTGGTTGCAGTACTGTAATGCACCGTGAGTATCCACTTAAGAGTAACTGTGTCTTATTATATGTGATGCAAACACACTAAGTAAATTAAAAGCAATGGTGACGAATAGAAGACTAGACTGTTGGTTGACAAAAGCATACTTCTTATTCTTCACTATAAATGCTTCACTATAACATCACCGAACAGTCACTCAATTCCAACAGAACTAGTGAACGTATCTAAGTTAGTGACTGAGAATTGGTAGTTATTGCAACAATGGTTTCAGCTTCTCCACTGCAACCAAATGTTAGCAGCTTAATTCTTAATTTGATTTCTAAATATTGTAATTTCTACCAACATGTCTTCTCATTCCTTTTTTATATGTCACAGGAAGCTCCCTCTCAGGCCAAATGGGTGGAAAATGGTACGGTTCGCCAGGCCAAATGGTGGTATTCGACATTTCACACTGTCACAGCCATGGTTGGGGCGGGCGTGCTTAGCTTGCCGTATGCGATGGCTTACTTGGGATGGTACGTTACTTGTTACCACATTCCAACATGAATGATAATAAAATTACTATGTAAATGGAGAAAATAATTGTGAATATTATTATTGTAATGAAAAAAAAGTGACATAAAAAATGATATTTAGAAGCATATGATGGAAAATGGGTTGTTGGCGAACACCCATGGTATATAATAGAGTGTACTATATTACTGTAATTCACGTATTTCTATAACTATTTTAATTTTAATTAAAAAATACCACTTAAATTATATTTCAATCGGTCCCTTTGTGACGGTTTAATTCCAGCTGGTTGAGTAATGTGTGATGGTTGACTTTTTAAAATTGTTCGCCAATGCATCCAAATAGAAGCTTGAACAATATAAGGGCATACATTTTTCTTATGGATTGGCCCATACCTATTTTAAAGGGTGTATATGGGTAAACTCGGTGATATTCTGCAAAAACAGAAAAAAGGTTGGATCATGTGAGTTTCAGTCTGAGTCATTTTTGGGAATTTCAGGCCATAGCATCTAATGCAAAATATGAACCTTTTACTATACTTTAAGATCTTTGATTTGAGACTTTGAGTAAGTTTTGAAATTTCAAAAAGCATCTAGTCATTAGATTAATGTTGACCATTGAGTCTTAAGATTTGTGTGTATCAGTTTTCAGCTAGCTTTAACTGATTTATTTATGTTACTAATACACACTAGGGGTCCTGGAACACTGGTGATGGTTCTATCATGGTGCATCACCTTGAACACAATGAGGCAGATGATCCATCTGCACGAATGTGTACCCGGTGTTCGCTTTGATAGATACTACGACCTCGGCCAACACGTGTTCGGACCTAAACTTGGACCGTTGATTGTTCTTCCGCCCCAAATCATAGTCCAAGTTGGCTGTAACATTGTGTACATGGTCACTGGTGGAAAGTGTCTCCAGAAGTTCATGCAAATAGCATGTGCGAATTGCACGCCGATCAGGCAGTCATACTGGATAACCATTTTCGGGGCTTCCCAATTCTTCCTGTCTCAGCTTCCGAACATCAACTCTGTCTCCGGTATTTCTTTAGCAGCAGCCATTATGTCTCTTAGCTATTCGACAATAGCATGGGTTGGTAGCCTCAGCAGGGGCAGGGTCCCCAATGTGAGCTACACGAGTGCGACAACTGGTGGAGCAGATCAGATGTTTCGAGTTTTTAATGCCCTTGGGCTGATCACGTCAGCTTATGCTGGCCATGCGGTGATTCTGGAAATCCAGGCAACGATTCCGTCTACTCCTGAGAAGCCCTCAAGCATTCCTATGTGGAAAGGCGCTATTTGGGCATATGTTGTAAATGCAATCTGTTACTTCCCAGTCGCCCTGATTGGATACTGGACTTTCGGACATGACGTGGCTGATAACGTGCTGGTTGCGCTTGAGAAACCTGGTTGGCTTATTGCCGCTGCTAACCTCATGGTTGTCGTACATGTCATTGGCAGCTATCAGGTACTATATCTGAAAACAGAACGAAGTTTAACCAGGTGTTAAAGAAGACGAATATAAAGCTTACACAAAATAAGTCATTATGTCCAGGTTTACGCGATGCCAGTGTTTGATATGATTGAGAGTACATTGATGAAACGATACAATGTTCCTCCTGGAGCAGGTCTAAAGCTTATAGTTCGTTCTGCTTACGTTGGTAAGGGGATTTTTACCTTCATACTGTCATATTTTTTCCTTCAAGTTTGTGGTTTTTCATGATATAATGATGTTTTGTATAGCTATGACACTATTTATTGCGGTGACATTCCCTTTCTTTGGTGATCTGCTTGGTTTCTTTGGTGGATTCGGCTTTGCTTCTACGTCTTACCTGGTAAGCCTTTGACATGATTATCTTGAACGAAAGAGTTTTCGTGTAGGGATAGACTAATAGACGTATGATATGTGTCGGCTTGTTTTGGGCATTTTGCAGCTACCCAGTGTTATGTGGCTGATAGTTAAGAAACCGAAGAGATTCAGCCATTCTTGGATAATCAACTGGGTAAGAATGTTGGTTCTTTTGTTCATCAATCACAGGAAGAAAAGTAGACATTAGTAACAAGTTATGAAATTTCAGGGGTGCATATATGTTGGGATTTTCATCATGCTGGCATCAACCATTGGAGGACTAAGGAACATTGTTGCAGATTCATCGACTTATCAGTTTTACACATGAATTGGAGTGATGAAACCGAAGATCCTTAAGACAATCCACAATTGTAATTTGTAAACACCGTTAGGGTGGACACTATCTCGGATCTCAATCAATTAGAGGTCTATTGTAGTTCGAGTCATAATCATCTGTTGAACTCAGAATCATGTCAAAATTGGACAACCTAATTTGAACCTACTTTATCAATGGAGTCTGATGCAAACTGCTATTCCTAAATATCATTTCTGAATTTGTAGAGCTTGAAGATCAGTAAACGAACTTTGTCTGATAAAAGCTTGGCCGTACCAGAATATGTTTTGTACATAGATAGCTTCCAAGTACTACAAACTATAACAAAGGTGAAACAGAATACCAAAATATAACCCCCAAATGGGTTTAAAGTTCACATGCGAATATTGTATGTAAATTTTTAGAGGTAGTGTTTGATTTTTATGGGAATGATTAATTAAATTTTTAGAGGTAGTGTTTGATTTTTATAGGAATGATTAATTAGAGATTTCCATGGAAATGTTCAAAAATTAAATTCTTCCTTTTTGAAGGTGGAAATGAAAAGATTTTCATGTTTGATTTCTTATTTGAAACTTGTTAACCGGAACTTGTTTGAAGAAATGTTCCATTGTTTGATTTTGAGGGGAATTATTATTCTTGACACGAATACGGACAACAAGAAAGGGTGCGAACTTGACATAAACATAACAACATCAAGTTCAAAACATATAATACATAAACGGAACTAGAATTTCACGATCGAATCGAACAACCTTAAGCTTTCCACCCACGCATTTTCCACATAGACGGGATCACATTAACCACCTCGAATGTGATGACATCGCTGAACGCAAGTCCGCAACTTCTCACCAATTTGGCCCATTTTCTTGTCAAATAAGCAGCACGATCGTACTTCCTTGCTATGACGGCAACATCATCTTCTCCATCCATGGTCATGGTAATAGGGCCTGTTTTCTTGTACACAATGTACGTATCACCAAATGTCTTAGGAACACACTACAATCGAAACATATAGCGGATTGATTAAAAAAAAGCCGAACTATTAGTAACGTAAAACTTAAAATTTTGGAAAATATTCAAAATGAGAACTAAATAATTTGCAATTGGGTATCATGAATTTAATTTAATAAAAAAATTACGCGTTTAAGTTCTTGTTTAAACGCCCCTTACCACCCCCCCCCCCCCCCCCC
>JAYMSP010006995.1:0-10692 GCA_036897095.1 Plantago elongata
ATATATATATATATATATATATATATATATATATATATATCAAAGCAATAATTATTACACACCCCGAATATAATTTACAAGTCAAGTCATTTCAAACGTCTAGTAAAATCAGCAGCGGAGAATATATATATGTATTTGGGAGTTCGACATGATCCTTGACGTCCGAACCAGGATCCGGGGCGTTACACTATGTTACTTAAAAACATTTTTCTGGGGTATTTTTCCTTTTCTTTTTTATGTATTTCAGATTATAATTGGATTATCCGAAAATTCGACGGATTTAATCCGATCCGAAATTCAAAAAACTAAAAAATGCCAACCCAAAATTCGATCCAAATGTAGCGGATCGGAACAGTTTTTCGGATTTTCGGTCCGAATTTTCGGATTTTATGATCACCCCTATGATCAAGTATGTGTATCCTATAAAATATTTTCCTTATGTATGCTATTTGTGATATAATTTGGTTTTGGACCATGACAGGTTGTATATTTTTTTAACTTTTAGGTGTCAACTTATAAAAGGCAAGGAATGGAGGACACATGTGCAAAGAAGACTTCAAAAGCTTATAGAAGCACCATGCGACCAAGATAGAGGTCCCCTACTCCAAGGTGGTGACTAGGGTGTTGAGAAAAGGGAGAAAATATAGGAGAAAATGGGAAAATGAAATTTTTACCTGGAGCATAGCGCTCACCGTAATCAAGAGGATCCAGAAAGTTGACAGAGGAAGCAGACCGCGCTGAATTGTGAGGCCCGTCAAGACCAATTCAAACCCATGTCTGATAGTTTTTTTCAACTTCTTCGAATTTTGGCTTCCTTGGTCATATAAATAGAACCCTGTATAAATATTTTACATAACTTCAAGCATTCAATCACTTTCAATTTGTATTTCAAGCTTTGTAAAAATATCTAGAGAATTCAATCTTCACTTTTCAATTGAAGCATCAAGTAGTTTAAGGTGATCTCTTATAGCAGACTATCCAGGTATCGAGCCATGTTAGAAGTGTTCAATTATCTATCTAACCAACATTATTAGTAATTCGATACTTGTTCTTGTTGAATATTGCCGTATAAGTGTGATTTGATTCGATGTAGTCCTTAATTCAACGATAGCAGGGTGATGAACTGCGACTAGTGTACCATTAGCTAAGTCGTATAAGCACACTTCATGAAAGTACATGCCAGTTTCATTTGATTGTAGAATTGCATGGCCTAGGATTTTTACAATTATTTTTAATTCTTATTGTTTGTGTGATGATTTTGAAGTATCACACTTATACCAAACTATCTTTTTATAAATTACACGTTTGAGCCTACGCCTTACCTAATCAATTCTGCGAGAGAACGACCCCTGTGCTTTAGCCTTTGTTGTTCTACAACAAAAACTTTGCTACTTGTGTTTTTACAAGTATTAATTTTGATCGCATCAATAGACATCTGACAAGGGTTTATACCATTGATCCTTAAAAGAAGGAATTAAAAAAAATGGAAAGATAAGTACATTGCATTTATTGATTTGAGATTAAGTAGGAGTGACAACCACAATTATACTAACATTTAAAAACTTCCTACAAGAGACTAGCGCTTTATTTATAAGCCGAATTGTAGGTTACGCATGACTGTCCCACCACTCAGTATGATATTGTCCACTTTGGGTCGGAGCCCGCACAAATTTATTTTTGGGTTTAAGGCCTATACCATAGGAGAGTGGTGGTCTACATATATACCATTCATCCCGTTCACTCACAAGCAATGTAGGATGTTGGGTATTACAATTTATACCACTTAAATTTTCGACGTCTCCGTCGAGCTTTCTTGGGGGTCGTCCCGGGACCAACCATCCATGCTGGATTCTAGAGGTGGCCCCTACGGGCTTAAGAGGTGGCTCCCACCGCCCTATACAATGTAGCACTTTACCCCGCATTTAGTTCCCGCAATTTCGGATAGTCCTGCTCTGATACAATTTGTAATGAAAGGTTATGCATGAACGTCCCACCACTTGGTATGATATTGTCCGCTTTGGGCTGGAGCCCGCATGGATTTGTTTTTAGGTTTTCCCAAAGTCTTCATACCATAGGAGAGTGATGATCTACATATATACCCTTCATCCCTTCGAGTCACAAACAATGTGGGATGTTGGGTATTACACTCCTTTAGAGGAGAACCAACCTTAGTTGTTTCACTCTATAACCTGGACTATTTTTATTGAGTCTCTTCTAGCAATTTCCACCCCCTTTCTTTATTAAACCTTACTTGAGACCAAGTTATTGTGATATGTAGTGGAGACTCGATACCTCACATTCAAACACACGTTTGCTAGCCTATCACCCTTGAGGACGACTTTGAGCATAAGTTACCTATTTACATGACACTTCATGGAAAGTGAGGGGACCAGTGACGTCTACAAAGCGAAGAACTTCTTGATTTAGTTTGCTTATTGGCATTGAGAATATACTCGTATGTGTTTAAATTTATGCATAGTCAAGTCCTTTGTGAACAATATTGCTCCCCTCCTTATATGTAAAGGATATATGTCCTATGTTGATAGTTCTGGTACAACCCTTTCTCCTACCATTGTCACTCCTAGCTCCACTCCAAACAATGCACCCACTGTCAAACCAAATCTAGCATATATTACCTAGTGTGAGACTGATCAGACCATCAAACTGTTGATCCAATCTTGTCTCATAGAGGAAGCACAAGCTGAAATTATCAGCTGTTCCACCTCGAAACAGGTTTGGGATGCTATCGTTATCGCATTCCGTCATAGCTCCAAAGTCCATGAACTCCATTTGAAGGATGAACTCAGCTTATTCAGCGTGGTTCTCGCTCAATCAGCGAGTATGGTCGCTAATTTAAATCACTCTGTGATCAACTCTTATCCATTGGCCGCCCGGTTGATGAAACCGTCAAATACCATTGGTTGTTACGTGGGCTTGGTTCGTCGATGAGGAAATTTTGCTCTTCTCATATTCTTATGGATCCATTACCATCTTTTCGCGAGTTATGGTCACGTGCAGAGCAACATGACGTTTTCCAGAATTCCGTGGAAAATTCACAGCCATCTGCTGCTGCCTTTGTTGTTCAGTATCGTCAACAACGTTCTACCCAATGCAACCGCAACAATGCCAATCATTATCGTGGTGGTGGCTCTTCCCACAACCACAACAACCGCAATAAGGGAAAGCGTCCTCTTCATTGTCAAATATGTCGCACAGATGGGCATCGTGCTGACGTTTGTCCTGATCGCTATGAGCGTGTGCGTGTCTCAACTAAACCTTCCGCCCATCTTGCGGAAGCCTTTGCTACTAAATGTAATGTATCTGCAGGTTATGCTCCAGATTGGTACATGGACACCGGCGCTTCTGCGCACATGACTGTTGCTCCTTCCAATCTTGAATCTATCCAACCGTACTCTGGCAACGAACATGTGGTAGTCGGTTATGGGGATTCCTTGTCTATTTCTCATATTGGCTATAGATCTATTTCCCCACATCACTAAAAATCTCTTATTTGTAAGCAAATTAACATATGATTATCCTGTTAATGTGCTTTTTACTGATAAGGCTTTTGATATTCAGAACCGCAAGACATGAGCTCTTCTTGTCTGCGGCAGGCGTGAATTTGGTCTTTATATTTTGGAGCTGGGTACTTCCGTAATGGTGGCAGCACTAAAGCACAAGAATCCTCGTGCTTCATTTGAGTTATGGCATGCACGGTTTGGTCATGTTTCTTTCAATGTTATTTCCCTTTTGCATAAACTAGGGCATTTGTCGGTTACTTCTTTGCTTCCCAAACCGGGAATTTGTTTATCTTGTCAAAAAGCTAAAAGCCCTCGATTATCATTTCAAGACAATAATAAATGTGCATCGCATATTTTGGATTTAATTCACTGTGATCTTTGGGGACCAATACCTATTTATGCCACTTCGAGTTTTCGATATTATGTTATTTTCGTGGATGATTACTCTCGTTTTACATGGCTCTATCCCATGCGTACTAAATCTGAGTTTTATGATATTTTTGTGCAATTCCATACTTTCGTTGAAACTCAGTTTTCTCGTAAAATTAAAGTTTTCCAAAGTGATGGTGGTACGGAGTTCACGAATAATCGGTTAAAAGACTTGTTTCATGATAAATGCATTCTACATATTATGTCGTGTCCTTACAATCCTGCTCAAAATGGACGTATCGAGCGTAAATACCGACACATAATTGAAACTAGTCTTGCCATGATCTTTAATTCTTCTTAACCGATGGAATTTTGGATTGATGCATTTAGTAATGCTGTATACACAATTAATCGTTTACCTATTCAAGTTTTGCAAGGTAAAACCCTCTTTGAGCTTGTTTTCGGGATTTAGCCATTCTACGAGAATTTTCACCCATTTGGATGTCGGGTTTATCCATGTGTTACGAGATTATGCTATTAATAAATTTTCCGTTCGCAGTTTGCCATGCATATTTCTCGAATATAGCTCACACCATATAGGTTTTCATTACTTTGACCCGACCACTTCTCGAATCTATATTACTCGTCATGCTAAGTTTTATGAGACTTGTTTTCCCTTCTCTGGTACAAAATTTTCATGTCCAGTGTCTAATTTAGAAATATCAAGCTTTATGAACTTCATCCCACATACACTTGATATTGGACCAACTGCCACTATGGACCAGCCAACATTATCTCCATCAAATGGCCCAACTCGATGTATTCTATGTGATGAAACACCTGCGAGTAATCAGTCAAGCAACATTGAAATCTCTACCCCACCGTCTCCTTCCCCAAATTCATCTCCAGATCCAAATTCACCACCACCTACTTCTCCGGAACTGACGAAACGCAGTCGGAACCACCACCGCCGCAACCCTTGGTGACTACTAGAGCTCAAAAGGGAATATTTCGCCCGAAGGAGTTTAAAGATTTTGTCCTCACATTCTAAGCCCCGGGGATTCAAATCTGCGGTTAAATTCTCTCACTGGGTCGCAGCTATGGACGAAGAAATTGCAGCTCTTTGCTCGAACAATACATGTGATCTCGTACCCCGTCCACTGGACGTGAACATCGTGGGATCCAAGTGGGTTTACCGGACTAAGTTTCTTTCCGATGGCACAATTGATCGGCACAAGGCACGACTTGTGGCTCAGGGCTTCACCCAAATTCCTGGGTTTGACTACTCTCACACTTTTAGCCACGTCATTAAAGCTTCTATTGTTCATGTGGTTCTTGCTCTGGCTGTTATGCGTAAATGGCGTCTTCACCAACTTGACGTGAAGAACGCGTTCCTAAATGGGGTTCTCATAGAGACAGTTTACATGGAACAACCACCCGGTTATATCGACAAACGCCATCCGTCTCATGTTTGTCGTCTCAAGAAAGCCCTTTATGGCCTTAAACAGGATCCACGGGCTTGGTTCCATCGACTCAACGATTTTCTGGTACGTCTTGGTTTCACTTGCAGCAGTGCAAACACTTCTTTATTTATTTTCTCACGTGGCCAAACTCTTCTCTATTTTCTTGTGTACGTTGATGATATTATACTCACTGGAAATGACTCTTTGCTCATTGATCAGTTCATTACTCGTTTAAATTCTAAGTTTGCTATTAAAGATCTTGGCCGCTTGAGTTATTTTTCGGGTTTAGAAGTTTCATACACTTCGGATGGTTTATTTCTTAGTCAGACGAAGTATGCTCGAGATATTTTAGCCCGTGTTCAACTTCTTGAAGCCAAACCTGTTCACACACCCCTTTCCCCTGGTGAACGACTGGTTTATGCTGGAGATGAATTTTTTGATCCCACTTTGTATCGATCTCTTGTTGGAGCTCTTCAATATCTCATCATTACGTGTCCAGACTTGTCTTATGCCGTGAATACAGTATGCCAGTTTCAACAACAACCTACAAATGAACATTTTCAAGCAGTGAAACGCATCCTACGTTATGTTAAAGGGACACTTAATTATGGTCTGACTTTCTCTTCTGGATCGACAATTTTACTTGGTTACTCGGATGCCAATTCGGCTCAGTGTCCTAAAAGCAACTCATAGTCTCCCGCTCTAGTTGCGAATCTGAATATTGCGCTCTTGCCAATGCCTTTGTTGAATTGGTTTGGGTAACGTCTCTCCTCCGTGAACTTCATGCTATTCCCCCTGATCAGCCAACTTTACTTTGTGACAACAAGAGTGCTTTGTTCTTAAGTCAAAATCCGGTAGCTCACAAACGTGCCAAATACATCGACATTGATTTTCACTTTGTTCGTGAACTTGTTGCATCCGGTCGTCTTTGCACTTAGTTTGTGGCCTCTAACCTCCAGCTTGCGGATATTTTCACGAAGAATTTGCCACGAGCTCAATTTGTGTTTCTTAGATCCAAGCTTCACGTTGCTGTCAATCCAACGCTTTGCTTGAGGGGGGATGTTAGTCAATAATATTTGCATAGATCCTAAATGATCTTAATTTATCCTCTTACCTTGTATACTTGATCATGTACTTATTTAGTTTGATCCCTTTGTTGTATTTTGTACCTATAAATAGTTAATATACAACTCTCACCAAAGTGTGGTGAGTTACACAACTCTACAGGCCGGTCCTTATCGTTACATATTGTGAGGAACCAATATCCCTCTCAACCTTTTGCAATTGGAAGGAGCTTTCCCTCTCAAATGTTAAGTTTTCATCTAGAATGATATTTGAGAAAATTGGTTTACAAACTCCTGAAGAATTTATAAATACTAAAACAATGTCACTTTAATTTTTTTTCAATATTCTTCTTGAAATATCTCCTACACCGTTTTATGAAATTTTTATAACGTTTTAGGGTTTAAAAAAAATTATTTTTATCTATATATGTGTATGTAATGAGTAAGATCATTTGGCATATTCATATATGATTGATAAGTTTGACTTTGAAACATATGCATTTTAGTCATTTGAATGTTGTGAAATTTAGATGTCATGGTCAAGCTAGTTGACTAATCTCCAGATCAGAATTGAAAAAAAAAATCTTGGCGAGATCTATGGTCTATAGATGTTGTGTTTGCGCGTGTGTGTCTGTCTGTTTTTTCATTTATTTTAACTATATGCAAGTGTTAATTCCTCAAAGGATTTCAATTTCTTGTTCAAATCATGCCAAAAAATAATTAGAGTCCATATATCTTGCGACTTCTCTCATGAATTGCGCAACCATATAGGGTTTTTGCATTTATAATGAAGTAATTACATATAAATTCCAATTAGCGAACATTTTTTGTAGATTCACATATGAGCATTGATCAAAAGTGTTGTAACTCTACTCAACAAAACAATTAATATAAAAATAAAAAAACCACAAAGCAAACAATTCTTTAATTTATTGCATCACTGGTCATATAGCTGGGTAGAAAGAAATGCACACACATACTATGTGGATGATGATTTGATGTATTATTACATGCTTTTCCTTATTAATTTTCAATAAAACCGGTCATCCTTAAGACATCATCCCTAAATTTGATGGCATCTCTTCCCTTAAGGGTCCTTCCAATTCCTTCGCACATCGAGAATGACCAAGGCAATCCAGTATAAACAACCCTCTTCTTTTTTAAGAATTCATGAGGAGGAACCCATTCATCATCCCCCAGACCAACAACATCAACCTTGCTTGGAATTTTATTCCAGCGACCAGGAATGTCTATCTTGGATGAGGGTTGGAAGATACCAGAGGTGTCATTGTAAACAACTGAAGAAGTTCCATCCGGTGTTGCTTTTGTTGGGGAGGTGTCTATGCAGGCCCAAATATCTTCTTCCTGAAACTCCTTCATGTTCGCTTCACCCTTTTCATCCACCACTGGGTTGTTGGGGGACCCACTAAACAAAGCAGACAAACCACCCTGATACCTGGTGAATGAAAATAGAAAACCCTAGTTAAGAGAATGGAATGCAGTTTATAGAAAATTTACAGTGCAAGTGCAAATATATGAACGGAGAATGACCTAGGTAATTTAGTAGCGTCGGCCTTCTTAATTTTCAAAAATTCATGGAGAGGAACCTTTCATCATCCCCAAAACCAACAACATCAACCGACAAGATCTTGTTGGGTTTTTTGTTCCATTGTCCATGAATGTTTACTGGATCGGAAGCCTGGAGAATTCCCAAAGGAAAATCTTCATTTGGGGAGGAACTATCTTTGGGGTTGGAACTGAAAGAATATCTTCTGTGATTGTATTAATGAATACCAAGGGGTATATATACAAATACAAACTACACCACTCTAATGAGAATATGAATTTGATCTTAACTCTAACTAGACTAGGATCATGCTAACTAACTCTAACTAAACTAGGATAATTTACACATAATCTATCACACCTCCGCAGTTGAAATGGGAGGCGGACGAACGGTGACACTGGAGTGAAAATCTTCAAACAAAACCCGATGTAGGCCTTTAGTGAAAGTATCTGCAATCTGATATCTTGATGGAACATATAGTACACGAACATCCCCATGAGCAACATGTTCTCGAACAAAATGTATATCCATCTCGATATGCTTGGTATGTTGATGTTGAACTGGATTTTCTGAGAGGTAAATCGCATTCACATTATCACAATATACCAAAGTAGCCTTCGAGACATGACAATGTAATTCTATAAGCAAGTTACGCAGCCAACATGATTCGGTAACTACATTCGCAACACCGCAATACTCTGATTCCGCACTCGAACGTGACATGGTAAGCTATCGGTTAGAGGACCAAGATATAAGATTATCTCCAAGGAATATGCAATAACCAGAGGTCGATCGTCGAGTATCTGGACACCCTCTCCCAATCATCATCGAACTTGGGGAGGAGTAAAGGTGTAAACTGTGGGTAAGAGTTCCCTGGATATAATGAAGGATGCGTTTAAGTGCATTCATGTGAACATCTCGAGGATCATGCATGTGAAGACATATCTGTTGGACAACATATAAGATATCTGGTCGAGTAAATGTCAAGTATTGAAGAGCACCAGTAAGACTGCGATACTGTGTTGGATTATCAACAACAACCCCATCACCGCGACTGGCTTTGGGATTCGAATCTACCAGTGTCACCGATAGTTTACAGGAAGACATCCCCGCTCGATTAATAATTTCTTCAGCATACTTGCTTTGGGACAAAAACATCCCATGTTTATGACGAGTAACTGCAATACCGAGGAAGTAATTTAATGGCCCTAAGTCCTCCATAGCACATTTCGAAGCAAGGAGTGCCATGATAGAACAACGAAGAGAGTCGGAGGATGTAGTAAGGATAATATCATCGACGTATAGCAGGAGAAACGCTCGATCCTTTCCTTTCATGTAAACAAATAAGGAGTTATCCGAGCGGCTATTGAGGAAACCCAATGTTGCCACATAGTCCACAAATCGTCTGTACCAAGCTCGCAGAGCTTACTGAGTCCATAGAGAGATTTCCGAAGTAGGCGCATAGTTTGGATGAGCAGGATCGCAAAACCCCATAGGTTGATGCATATAAACTGTCTCCTTAAGTTCCCCATGCAAGAAGGTGTTTTTCACATCGAGTTGGTGAATCGACCAATGCTTGGATAAGGCCAGACTCAGAACGGTGTGAATCGTAGTTGGCTTAACCACAGGGCTAAATGTTTCACCACAATTGATACCCACCTATTGTGTTTTGCCATCACCTACAAGACGAGCTTTGTGCCTCTCATAGTCACCATTAGATTTAAACTTGTGAGTAAAAATCCACATTGAACGAATAATATTAACATTATGAGGACGGGGCACTAACTCCCACGTCTTATTCTTAATAAGAGCATCAAATGCTTCGTTCATAGCCAATTTCCAGTTTGGATCTCTATGAGCAGAAACCGGATTACGAGGAAGGAGAGACTTTGTAATCGTAGCTAGATTCACATAATCAAGACCATATACGTTGGGGTTAGGACGGTGAAGCCAAGTTGGACGATTTGGTGGGTCCGGAATAGGTGGAGATTGAACTGGAGATGGTGGCGGTGTGTGATGCGGAGGAGGAGGCAGAGGCATATGCGTAATAGGGGAGGCTGGACTAGGCAGATCGGGTAGCTGCTGGGCAGCATCGAACTGCTGCATAACGGAGGGCTATTGGGCAGCAGTCGAACAGGTACAGGCCGTAGGAACGGACATTAAGTGAAAACGAGAAGTAGGGGATCCTGTTTTCAAAGGATCTAAATTCTGCGAGGGAGAGGAATTTAGACTAGCAAACGGGAACTGGGTTTCATCAACGATCACATGCCGAGAAATAATAATTTTATGGGATGAAATATCATAACACTTATAGCCCCTATGATTATCTGGGTACCCCAAAAAAAATGCAAGGTGAGGACCGAGCATGAAATTTGTGAAAAGTACTAGATGGTGTAAGGGGATAGTAAAGGCCACCAAACACATGAAGATGGTTATAGGATGGTTTACGGTAATATAATATTTCTAGCGGTGATTTATGATCCAAGAGTTTGCTGGGTAAAATATTAAGGAGGTAAGTAACCATGTTTAAATTGTGGTGCCAAAAAGAAGAGGGCAATGACGCATGAGCAAGCAAGGTTCGAATCATGTTATTTATGAAGTGAATCTTTCGTTCAGCCTTACCATTCTGGAAAGAAGTATGAGGACAAGAAAAGCGAAAAGATAATCCATTAGACTCACAAAACTTCCCAAAACGATTATTGTCATAC
>JAYMSP010006996.1:0-10689 GCA_036897095.1 Plantago elongata
TCTTCTGGAGGAAGGAACAGAGGGACATCTGACAAGATCAAGGTTCGGCGCATCTACTAGAGATGTTTGCACAAGAAGGGCTTCAAGTGCCGGATCAGGAAAGTGAAGACAATTCAAAGGAGTCACAGAAACTGGTGATTCCTCACAAGAAGAGCTGCTTGGTGAAGGAATGCCAAGGATGGAATAGTAAAACATGGCAGCAAACTTATTTTGCAAAGTTAACCCCAGAATGAGATGAGAATCATAAAAGAGCCTGGTAGATGGAGAGGATGGCTTTGAAGGTACTGCCTTCGAAGTCGATGCAGAGGCAGGATGAGAAACCGGACTGATTGGCCATTGAGGCCAAACTGACCCATCAACCGAATTGTCCGAGTTACCCGAAGAATGAGGATTAACCCAAGGAGCAGAGGCAAACTCTTGGTCGCTAAAGGAGAAGTCAAGTATGTTGACATGATATTTGATAAAACAATCAACAAGCAAATGCCCCATTTTGCAGCAATGAGAGCAGTATAAAGGGAGAGGGTCGTGCTTAATTAATCACAACTTTCAACGACTCGGGCCTTTTCTAAACGAGTGAAAAAAGCAGTGGTAATGCCAACTTGAAGTGGACGACCTAGAGGTTTAACGAGTTCAAAGAGGGCCTCCGGGTTGAATAACATCACTGGCAAATGCCATAGAGGAAGCCAAACAGGAACTATAGGGGAGTCTTGATCAAGAGAACTAAGGGGAGACCATTTTGAAATACGCATAGCAACAGAGTTAACATAAATCGAAGCTTTCACCCAAAGTAATAGTCCTCAACAAGAGCAAACTGTAATATCATCGAATTATTATCCAAAGAATTGATTGAATACTTACCAGAAAAGCCTACTTTATCAAGAGTTGTTTTCACATCTTTGAGAACAGGAGCGTTTGAGATAAATTTTCCCACCAGAGATTTGTTGAAAGGGGCTGCAAGATTGCTAACTTCATCATCCGAGAAGGAGATGACGGGAATACCATTTTTCAGAGCTAGAGATTTAGGGACAATTACCGATCTGGAGTTTGACAAAGCGAAGTAATCCTTAGCTAAAATAGAACCAGAAGGTTTGAGGAGAATGTTAGCTGAAAAAAGATCTGTGTATGGTTTCAAGGAGGGACCATGGGAGTAAAGGGGAAGAGCCGACGAAGACGGCGGTGCAAAATTAGGCGGCGCTGGAGGAGCATTGATGGGGTGAGAAGGTTGATTTACCCATGGCTGGGTTAGAGAATTATGAGGGAAGGAAATCGGAGCCGTCGGAGATGGAGCAGCCATAGGCCAGACCTGGAAAACCTGAGAGGTTCTGGTGAAGGATAGGCAGCAAGGAAGGAGGATACAGACAAGGAGGAGTTAGACACGACACAAAGGAGAAACAGAGCAAACTCGCCAAACAGGTTAGAGAATCAGATATACGATAAATGTTGAAATCGTAAAAGGTATCGGCATACCCCAATCCGAAACAACAACAAGGAAAGGCGAGAACGAAAGACCGTAATATATAGAAAGAGGCGTGAGGCCTGAAGGAGATGAATAGGAGGAAACTCTAGCAGTGCTGGAAAAGAAAGGAGGTGGAGGTAGCTGACGGAAAGAAGAAGGAGGCGGCTGGAGAAGATTAAAGATTAGGTAGGGTTAAGGGAAAAGGGAGAGAGCAAGGGAAGGGAGAAGATTCTCACATTGTCAGTTTGAGGTATCTTGCCTCCCGTTTATCCCACACATCTTTAGCATAAACATTTCTGAGATGATCTATGATGAGCTACTAGTGCCAAATGAAGAAGAAAAACAGATAAAACATAAATTTCTGAGATGATCTATAATCTGTCAGTCAAACAATGATACTGTGAACAAATCCTTGCAGAACAATCAGAGAAACTTCATCAATAAATTCGATATGATAGTGAAAAACACATATCTTAACAAACAATGGAACTGTGACTGCTAATCAACTAAAAAAAAAAAAAACTCAAATCACAAAGATAACTAGATGAACGCAGTCAAACTGTTAAATCCACAATCAAACAGGTTGTATATGTTCTTCGATTGCTTAGTAAAGCTCTGCTAATCTGTAATAACTGTAATCGAACCAAAATTCAGTTCGAGTGAATCAATCAACAGAGATTGGTGAATCAAAATTAAAACAGGAATATCAGAAATTTAACACGGAGCTTTGATACCATATCAGAATTGTGAGTAGTGGAAGATTAACTGAAGAAGCTCACTTTGGTGATGATGATGATGAAGAACGATGATGATGAACAATGATGATGATGATGATGAACAATGTAATTAATTGCTTGTTGTTATTGATTGATCAGAGAACCACACAATGTTACAGATAAGATTCAAGCAGAAAAATGAAAAAGAGTACAAATATATATAGCTGAAGAACAGAGAACGGAACTACCTAATCTACCCCTTACTAGCCGTACAGATCAAACAACATATTACATGAGCTAATGATATGTACAAGAATCTAGTTTTGTATACTACAATCTACTCTATAATCTATGCAACACCAAAGTTGATCATGCTGCTAACAAGTTCATCCATCATTTCTGCTTCATGTTCTTCACTGCAGACTTGTTTTTCTTCATAGTTCTGAGACTACCCCGTAAGATGAGCATATACATTTCCTATGCTCATCTTATTCAGTAGTTTGTTCATGTCTGTTTGAGCCAATGCCTTTGTGAAAATATCTGCCAAGTGTTCTTTTGTGGGAACATGATGGACTTGTATAATGCCTGAAAGAACTTGATCTCTAACAAAACGACAGTCTATCTCCAGATGTTTTGTTCTCTCATGAAAAATAGGATTTTTTGTTAAATGTATTGCTGATTGATTATCACAATATAGAACAATTGGTTGCTTAAGTTGAATGTGAAACTCTTTAAGCAAAGACTTAAGCTAAATTATCTCACAAGTAGCAAATGAAAGTGCTCTATACTCTGCTTCTGAAGAAGACTTGCTGACAGTTGTTTGTTTTTTACTTTTCCAACTTATGAGTGAAGTACCTAACATCATACAATAGCCTGATCTTCTAGTATCAGGACAAGAAGCCCGGTCTGAATCACTGTAAGCTGTCAATGACAGATCATTAAGAGAAGAGAAAAACTTGACCTGGAGCATTTTTGAAGTATTTGAGTATTCTAAAAACTGCCTGTAGATGAGTCTTTGATTGTTTCTCCATGAATTGACTTAACAAACCAACAACATAAGTGATATCTGGCCTAGTGATGTTAAGATAGATTAATCTACCAATGAGACTTCTGTAAAGAGTAATGTCATTCAAAACATCTGAATCAGTGTGAGTAAGTTTAAGATTCAAGTCCATGGGACTACCAACATGTTTACAATCAGTTAAACCTTTGTCAACAAGCATCTCTACAACATATTTTCTTTGACAAACATGTATACCTTCAGAGTTTCTGCTAATCTCTAATCCAAGAAAGTATTTTACTGGACCTAAATCCCTTATCATGAACTGTTTGTGAAGCATTTGTTTTACTTCAGTAATGAGCTCATTAGTAGAACCTGTTATGAGAATATCATCTACATAGACTAATAGAAATGTGAAACCTTGTTAACAAGACTTTGTGAAGAAAGAGTAATCAGGCTTAGACTGATTAAAACCAAGTTCTTGTAAAGTTGATGAGAACTTGTGATTCCACTGCCTGGATGCTTGTTTCAAACCATACAAGAATTTATGCAGTTTAAAGACTAAAGATTTGTCTTGTCAAACCTGTAAATCAGATAAAACAGATGTAGCAGATGTATGGTTCTTCCCCCCTTGAAAAAAGTATCCTGGAGGAATCTCCATGTATATATCTTCATCAAGATCACCATTAAGAAATGCATTGTTGACATCCACTTATTCACAACCCCAAGCCTGAGCTGCTACTATAGCTAAAAAGGTTCTCACAGTTGTAAGTTTAGATACAGGTCTAAAAGTCTCTATATAGTCAAAACCAAATCTCTGAGAATAACCCTTTGCTACCAGCCTGACTTTATATTTATCTATAGAGCCATCAAGATCATATTTCAGTTTAAAGACATATTTACAACCTATTGTTTTATGTCCAGATGGTAGAGGAACAACTGACCAAGTGTGATTATCCTCCTAAAGCCTGTAACTCTGCATTAATAGCTGAAGTCCATTCAGGTGATTTAATAGCCTGTGAATAAGTTGTAGGCTCAGTGATAGCAACAATATTTGCAGAAAAAATAGATTTCAGAGGGTGACAAATGATCATAAGAAATGTAATTAGAGATAGGATGAGCAGAAGGTCTAGGCTTATGGGTAATGGTATGATGGTAATCTTTAAACTTAGCAGGTGTTACCACCTTTCTAGAAGAAGCTCTCAGTTGTGGTTAATTATTATCATGAGAAGAAGAGCCAGACCTAATATGATATGGAGAAGAATTATGAATATTAAGGGAAGAATTATTATGATATGAAACTGTCTGATGATCAAGTGAAGGACTGATATCTAGAGAATTGTCTGATGGTGATTCAAAAATATTATCATGTGAGATTTCTGGTTGAACAACCCTCTATGAACTATCTATATATGGAAGAACATATGTATCTTCAGTAGAGTGAAAATCATTAGAAGACTGATGACAATGTTTATGTGAATAGGGATAAATGTGTTCCAGAAAGTGAACATCTTTAGATACTATAACTTTGTGAGTATCAAGAACATAAAGATTATAACCTTTAGTGTTGGTGGATAACCAATGAAAACACAAGCAATGGATCTTTGATCAAACTTAGTTCTTAATTGTGAATGAGTAGAAGCATAACAAAGTGAACCAAATGTCTTTAAAAAATCATAATCAGGTTCTTTATTGTAAAATTTCTTGAATGGACTGATAATGTCTAATAAAGGTGATGGCATTCTATTGATCAGATAAGCTGCAGTAAGTACATCATCTCCCCAGAATTTTAATGGTAAACAAGACTGAAATATAAGAGCTCTTGCTGTGTTGAGGAGATGCTGATGTTTGCGTTCTACTACACCATTTTGTTGTGGTGTATATACACAGCTTGTCTGATGAATGATTCCCAAATTCTTGAGCTTAGGAGCAAGAACTAGAAACTCAGAACCATTATCAGTTCTTATATGTTTAATTCTTGTTTTATATTGAGTCTCAATGAAAGTGATGAAATTTAACAATATTGTTTGAACTTCAGATTTACTGGTGAATAGATGAATCCAGGTGAATTTAGAATAGTCATCCACCAGGGTGAGAAAGTATCTGTGACCATTGATAGAACACATTGAATAAGGGCCCCAAACATCAGCATGTATTAAAGAAAATGCAGAAGTTGTTACAGTGGTGCTAACAGGAAAAGATAATTTCCTTAGTTTGGCTTTTAAACAAATGGTACAATCTGCATTGGTTTTGCTATCTACATTACAACAGTCACTAAGCTTCATCCTTTGATAAGATGGATGGCTTAATCTTGCATGCCAAAGTTGACTGGAAGTGAGCATAGTAGTAGCATGAACTGCAGATTGTGAATTATTAAGCTGAAAACTGGAAACTACATCATCTATTTGAGGTTTATTTCTGATGAAAAGTAAGACTAGATAGTTGTTGTATACTCAAAACAGACAGAGATCTGTATCTTTCAGCCAGACCAATCTTTATCTTTGAAGAAATCTCCTGCATAAGGCATTCATCATGAGTGAAAATGAAGTGAAACAATCTTGTTTTAGTGATTTGAGTAATAGAATTCAGATTGACAGTGAAATCTGGAACATATAAGACATTCTTAAGAGTAATATGATTTGAAATATAAACATTGTCTGTTTTTGTCACTGCTAATTTAGAACCATCAGGTAATTGAACAAATGATTGTACGTGAATCACATTTATTTGAAGTGAATAGATTAGGATTGCAAATAACATGATTTGTAGCTCCAGAATCTATAATGAAATATTTATGTAAATTGTGAGTAGTTGAACAAACAATATTGACTGGAAAAGAACAAGTATATTTACCTCCCATGGTGTGATAAGTAGTAGCTGGATCATCCTCTTCAACATGTTGATCTTATGTAGCAGATCCATTGGGAGTAGCTGGTTGATTCACACCTTGTTCCACCATTCTCATGAGATGGTTCACCTGAGTTTTGATCATGTTGTACTGAGTACTAACATCAGAAGATGTGCTAGCTACATTGTTAGTATAATGAGGCCTGGAGACATTAAACTGAGATGTGTTAACAGGACCAACAGATTGACTATAGGTTCCAGACCCTTTAGCATATTTAGGTCTTTTGGTAAACTTGAAATCACTGGGAAATCCTATCAGCTTGTAGCATTTTTCAACAGTGTGGTTAATAAAACCACAATGAGTACACCTCAGCTCTTTGCCCTTTCTCTTAAACTGCTGTGGAGCTGTGTTCCGGCGCATGTGGTAAGTAGAAGAGTTGCCACCATAGTTAGACATATTGTGCCTTGAATTCTTTTGGCGTTCTTCAGTGAGAAAGATGGAGTAAGCTCTTTCAAGAGAAGGTATGGGCACCTGCATGATAATCTGACCTCTAATGCCATCATATGCTTCACCTAAGCCCATGAGGAACTGAAAAACTTGATCAATTTCACTGATCTTAGCAGCTTTAGTTAGATTGAGACAGGTGCAGCGTCCACAAGTACACCACTCACTACTGGGAAGTGGCCTGTGCATATGAAGTTCTTCCCAGATACTTGAAAGCTTAGTGAAATACTCCACCACAGTCTGTGATCCTTGAACAAATTGACTAAGAGCTAACTGCAGCTCAGAGATTCTCACATTGTCAGTTTGAGAGTATCTTGCCTCCAATTTATCCCACACATCTTTAGCATAAACACTCTGTGCTATAGTTCCCTTCACCTCATCAGTCATAGGGTTGTGAAGCCAGGATAAAATGAGATTGTTACAACGCAGCCAAGGCAGATACATAGGGCTCTCAATCAGAGGCTTATTGTAAGTGACATCAACAAAACAAAGCTTGTTTCTGATAGACAATGAAAGAGCCAGGTCACGCCTCTAGCAAATGTAATTAGCACCTTTCAGAATGTTCTTAATAGAACCTGATGTAGTAGTATAATGAGGAAACAGGTGATAAGGACTATCTGGATTAGTGTGATCCAGATCCTTATCAATGGTGACATGAGTAGGTAACTCAGTGTGATGATTCTCATTAGTCGACATTGTATCAGACATATGATTAAGTACTCTAAAATAGAAAATTGATGAACAACAGACTGTAATTAACAATGTGTGAAACTACATGCACTGAGAACAAATAGTAATCGAGAATTTCTGAGATGATCTATGATGAGCTACTAGTGCTAAATGAAGAAGAAAAACAGATAAAACACAAATTTCTGAGATGATCTATGATATGTCTATCAAACAATGATACTATGAACAAATCCTTGCAGAACAATCAGAGAAACTTCATCAATGAATTCGATCTGATAGTGAAAAACACAGATCTTAACAAACAATGAAACTGTGACTGCTAATCAAAAAAAAAAAAAAGCTCAAATCACAAAGATAACTAGATGAACGCAGTCAAACTGTCAAATTCATAATCAAACAGGTTGTATATGTTCTTCGATTGCTTAGTAAAGCTCTGCTGATCAGTAATAACTGTAATCGAACCAAAATTCAGTTCGAGTGAATCAATCAACAGAGATTGGTGAATCAAAATCAAAACAGGAAAATCAGAAACTCAATACTGAGCTTTGATACCATATTAGAATTGTGAGTAGCGGAAGATTATCTGAAGAAGCTCACCTTTGGTTATGAGGATGATGAAGAACGATGATGATGATGATGATGATGATGATGATGAACAATGATGATGATGATGCAGAACAATGTAAATAATTGCTTGTTGTTATTGATTGATCAGAGAACCACACAATGTTACAGATAAGATTCAAGCAGAAAAATGAAAAAGAGTATATATATAGCTGAAGAACAGAGAACGGAACTACCTAATCTACCCCTTACTAGCCGTACAGATCAAAGAACATATTACATGAGCTAATGATATGTACAAGAATCTAGTTCATTATACTACAATCTACTCTACAATCTGTACAACACCAAAGTTGATCAACCTGCTAACAAGTTCATCCATCATTTCTGCTTCATGTTCTTCACTTGAGACTTGTTTTTCTTCATAGTTCTGAGAGATACCGTAAGCAAAAACATCTGTTTTCTCCGAAAGTCTAAATGAGGATATTTATTCGGGAGCAATATGACCAACTGTTCCATGTATGGCCGTTATAACATAGGAATTCTTGCGGTCCATGAGTTTGGCCAAATTGAAGTCACCAACAACTGCGTCAAAGTTCTCGTTCAAAAATACATTAGCTGCTTTTACATCACAATGATTTATTTGTCGCAGTGCTCATTGAACCCAGTGCTATCCGTTGTCTAGTTGGCCAGTCGAGTGGTTTTTGTGATTCTGGTCGCTCTGTATCGAACATATGCAGGTAAATTACATATTAGGTACACTGAATGATACCCTGCCATTTTGACATGCTAGAATGGTACTGTCTTGGGTACTAAATATCAACAAATCTGCATATGAAACCCCTCCTTAACCAAAAAACAGATGAAAAACCATTTTTTTGGCCCATGTACCTCTTAAGCACGAAGCAACACTTCCATGAGCCATGAAAGGATAAACAAGGAGCCTTTCGGCTGGTGTGATGCACACTCCACGCAGACAGAGTAAATTTGGATGTACAACGTGTTAATCATTCTTAATTCTGTTTGAGACAGATTTGCATGGTTGGTATATTGAAGTCTTTTAACTGCAACAAGTGAGCCATCTGCCAATTGACCTTTGTAAACCTTAATGAGTCCACCTCTGCCAAAAATAAGCTGGTTGCTGAATTCATTTGCAATTTTAGTTCGTGCAGTGAAAACTTTTCGAGCTGTCTCAGCTGATGAACTTCTGGATCTTGCTCCCCTGCATATTTTTCAGTGTATCATTTCCGGTTATGACCATAATGATTATCTGTATCTTTATATATTTCTATACGACTCTAGCTCAAAATACTTTGTTCATTTTTGCACATAAAAGAAAGGACTAAAGGAGCAGAATTTGAGACATCAATTAAAATATCACTAACCAGGAACACCGACAACGAAGTGCAGCTTAGTTGGTAAAGCCGCTTCCCCTCCAACCAATAGGTCGGGGTTCAAGTCATATTTAACCGTTTTAAGAAAAAAAAAAAAAAAAAACTAACCAGGAACACCAAAAAGATGATCCTTGAGCTTCTTTTTCCAATCATTTACAGGTGCATTTGCAGGCAGAGGAAGTATCTGCAGAGGTCCCATAAGAACAACTCCGCCGGTAGAAGTTCCATTTCCGACTGGAATTATTAAAAATCTGATTCAAAATCTTAGATGATAGTAAAGGGTGTACGTACACCCTCTAATGAAATGTGTGTGATCGAGTTGAACCAGGTCATTGTTATACGATTAAAATGTGAAATTGACAATCTCGTATAAATGATATGCTAGGCCTGGGGCTGCACACTTAATTCACAATCATATACATGTCACACTGGCATCTAAAAATTCATATGAAAGCAATACAATTAGTAGCAAGGAACGTACCGTGGGCATGGAGAGAATCGGAACTAGTAATACTTGGAGTGGAAGGAACACAATAAGTTGAGGTACTGCTGAAACTATCGCAAAAGGTGTTCCCTGTCGATAACAGCTCTAACGAGTCTTTCCCAGTTGTCGTAAACGCCAAGTCTTGACATGTTTTAAGTTAAGTTGTTTATTCAACTCCAAGTCCAACAGTAAGCTTAACAAGCAAATTCAGGAAGATCACTTGTATCTTCTTCATTGACTCTTGACTTTGCCGTCTATATGGAGCCCACAATTGACCACTCGTTTGAAAAAATTCTCATGTTTAGATGACATCTTGGAATTAATGTCTTCAATCCAATGCTCTTATCCTCACTTTAGTTAGACTTTTAGCATGTCCTTCACATCATAGAATGTCCTTCGCATTATATCATTCTACAAGTCTAGAACTTTTAAGGTTTGCTCCAAGTCTTTTATGACTTGTGCTGTGAATTAAGTTTCCTTAGTTCACAATTGAAGAATTTAAGAAATAAAATGGATGATGTCAGGCTGAGATCGAATGGTACTCTCAGCATGCATACAAACCTAATGTGGCTGATACTGCAGGAGAATTGCAATTTTGGTCCTACAAGGGATCATCCATTTCGAAACTTGTCCATTTTTTTTCGTTTTTGCAAAATAAGGACTAAAAGGACCAAACGAGACTTTTTTGGTGAATTTGAATTTCGTTTTTGGTCCTATGCTGACTGGATTCGTGACATGGACGTTTTGCGATTTTGGTCCTTTGCTGAGTCGGAGACGGCGGTGGGCGGATCTGGGAGGAAGAAGAAGGGCTCGGTGGTGGCGGATGGTGGTCGTTTCCGGTTAACTGCAGTTCCACCCGCCACCGCCCACCACCACGGAGCCCTTCTTCTTCCTCTCTCCGCGGCGCCACCACCACAGTACTCCGCCTCACCACCACCAAACGTCAACCACCACAATCCTCCGCCTCACCACCAGAAATCGAGAGAAATAAGGAGATGAAGAAGAGAAGCCGTGAAGAACTTGGAGACTGAAA
>JAYMSP010006997.1:0-10688 GCA_036897095.1 Plantago elongata
CAACAACTTATAGTGGTTTATGAAGGTGGCGTAATCCTCCAACTAGTCCACTTCGGCCTTTTTGAGACCTAGAATCCACTAGAACAAATAATTGAGTTCACCTTACAATATATCCTATTCTAAGATCCTTACAAACAAATGGTTCCCAATCAATTGTCCACCCTGAGTTATTCCCTAGGTTCTAAATCCAAGTACTTCATGTACTCAAGATAACTTGGAGCTTTTCCTTGATTTCCCAAACCAAGTACTTCCTGTACTCCACGCCTTGATGTTGTTGGTTATATGATTGATTGTCAAGCTTCTCTATAAATAACTTTTCAGCTATTTATCCAAAGAGCTGGAGAAGAAATCGTAACTTAATATACTTGTTCAATATATGGAAGGAATCTCCTTTCTGACCCAAGTGTTGATAGCTGTTCTAGAGAATGAACTTCAGAAAGGGTATCTGAGTTTTCAACTCTTTTACAGATAATCAAACTCTTGTTAAGGTTCAGGACACTTAGAACTATCAGTAATTCTTCGAGCTATTTGACTGTAACCTTAGAAAACTGTGGTAAGAAAGCTTGAGAGAATACTTGCTTGATATAACAATATGAGCGTAGTTCGTGTTGTTTAACGTTCAGAGTGTAGTTTTCTCAACTTCTAAGAGTTGATATTTATAGATGAATTTGAGAGTCGTTCGAATAGTATCCGTTGGAGCATCTCAGAATTCAATCCGTTGATATCTCGAAATAAGCACTCAGAAGTCACTATCTCGTTTTTCAGAGAGGGCTTGCTGGAATCGGTTTTTTTAGTCGGTGTAATTAATACATTGTACTATTTCTTGTCCTGTAGTCTCAACGGACACATGTGTTCATCAGAAAGCTAGCATGCCCCTTGACTCAGAATGATATATCATTAGAGAGGTGTAAGGTGCAAAAGCACTATACGAAGGCTTTCTGAACATTGCATTTCAGAGGAGACTAATCACTTGTGTCTTCATTAAACTCGTGCAATCTTCACTTTTCAAATCTTCTAATAAACTCCGTTGCTAGGATCCTTCTTCATGGCCATCTTCGAAACATAAAAATTACATTCAGAGACCTAAACAATCCTATACAAGTTTAATTAGACTAACATACTAAGTGATTTCCTCTTTACAATGTTCAAGTGAACCGAGAGTACTAGTCACCTTTCTATATTAACGATAAGGTACATGGTGATTGATCAAAAACACTAAAAGATATTCCTAACACACTCTTCTGTAATGCAAACTCGGTCGTAGCAAAGTGAAATACGGCTCTTGACTTACTTGTTCCCAAATAATTCTCAGAGCAAGATCTTCATTTCTCGAAAATCTCGGGAAGACATGAAGTGTAGAGGTAGAATAGATGAAAGTGTGTTGGAAGAAGATGAAGTTGTGGTGGATAAAGTAGATAATGGTACCATTTTATAGTTGTTTATTTTACCTGTTTTGCAAATATAGCCGTTATTTCATCAAAATATGACCGTTATTTTATTTGTTTAGAAAATATAGCCGTTATTCGTATTTCAAAATTAAAAAAAAAAAAGGGCGACCGTTCTTCACGAGGAATGCCACAATGTTCAATTCGATCGTGGAGCAATCGGTTGTGGACGAATTGGATAGCCACCACGGTGGACGATCTTACCAACAAATCCATCAATTGTTTATGACTCTTCAATTAGAAATTCTAAAATGTATGCTCACACTGCCCCCATTAAGTGGTGCTGTGGCCGCGGGCCTGAGCATGTTAGCAGTGTATGATTTGGTGAAAAATATGTTTGCAAGTCAAATTGGTAAATTGGAACACTAAATTGTATGACTTGGTAAAAATCCCCAAGTCTAACTCGGAAGAGTTCCTAGCTTCTAGCAAACTGTGTACTTTTATAGTTGAAAATGAGTATGAAATATATGACCTCTTTCAAAGAAAAATTGTGACCTGTTTTTTTTGGTTTTTAGTTTTTTTATAGTTTTTATATAAAGAAAATGCAAATGAAATTAAATTAAACGAGACAGTTCATTGTACTGGACAAACTTTTTGGCTGGTAATTAAAGTCCCATTAACAGGTCAGGCTAAAATGTCATCACTGACTGTGTTATTGAAGAGGGGTATACCCAGAATCATCCATTGCAAATGACTATACATGAGAGGTTAAAGATTAAATTTTGTAGCCTGATAGGTAACAATACACTTCCATTGTACATTTATAATTCTATTCTGATCATGAATACAATACTTTTCTAATGCTCATAATTTCCCTTAGTAAAACCAACTCCAACAACGTCCTAACCGAAGTCTGCGCTGGGGCATCAACTCTCTATTTTCCTCTTTTTCTCTTTTTATTTAAGTCTGTTCTCTTCTTGCCCCAAATCTCTATTTTGCTTGTCTCGATTTTTTTTATACAAATATTCAGTATCTTTTATTTTATTTTTTTAATTATTAAACTAAATAATTAAATTATTACAAATATGATAATAACATCCGTAACAAAATATTACTTTTAAAATTTAAAAGTCATATTATTAAAATATAAAAATAAATATTAGTGTGATTTTGTATAATTAATTACTAATATTTAAAATCAATTTAAGAATAAAGTTTAAAAACAATTGAGAGAAAATATGAGAATAATGAAGTTAAAATGAAATGCTAAAAGGAAATAAATTTTAGGTATCAATGTTGGAGTAAATAATTATGAGTAATTACAAAGAGAACTGCATTAAATAGGATACTGACCGGCAAGGAAAAAAGTGAGTTACAACAAATTTCACTCTTGGAGATGATCTAAGAGGCATCCACTGCAAATGATTATGTTTTATAGCATTTGACTATGGGGTGTTTGGATGGGGATTTGAATACCCCCATTTGACTCGATGAACAGTGATTTGGCCTAAAATACACTTAAAATACCCCACTCAAATGTCCATCCAAACACAATTTTCACCAAAATCCATCCAAATGTTCACTCAAATGTTCATCCAAACAGCGACTATAATTCTATTCTAATAATGAAAATAAAATAACTTTCAAATAGTTATATTTCCTAATACCAAGACACCAAAAAGTAACAACATTTAATTTAAATTCCTGCATCTGTTGCAAGAACTAGTACTACAACATAACATGTCCAAAAGTGAGTTAAGCTAAATTATGTAGCAGTAGCAGACACACAAGATTCCCAGTTTCCATACAGTGAACTGAAGTCTCCGCCACCTTTCTGCAGCGCGAACTCTCTATATACTTCTCGAGCACAACCATCCCAGGTTTTTGCCATTTCTTTGATTGATAGCGGCGGTGAAGTTTTTCTAATTGCTGAGTTGAATTTTGACATGGCCTTGTTCCACATTTCTCTACCTTCCTCAGACTCACTGGAGCCACAGAAATTACAGTCATGAAACAGAACAATTGCAACATGTGTGTACCAGAACAGAACACAGAGTTGTGTGCCACTATAATTTAGTTTCTTACCAACAACATGAAGGTGCCGTTTCCACCACAGCGGGAGATAAACGAGGGTAATCAGCTGGCACAATCATTTGAAGAACCAAGTAGGGAATCTGTCCAGCACAAACTTGATATATAAGTGGTGAGAGAAATATAATTGTACATTTTATAAGGTTTCATACCGATTGTTTGTTACCTTTTGGATTGGCGAAGTGTTGTCAAAACTTCTGTTTCGGTTAAGTTCAATTGGACAATAGGAGCACGTAACAGTGTACGGTCCTTCATTGGTTCCTCTACTTGCATCAACAACAACTTCAATGAGCCTATCGTTAACATCTTTTATCTCTTGGAGCAGCTCATCTGAATGCTGTAACCATTGATTCAAAATGCAGATCAGGCCAAGAACAAAAAGAAAGTGCAAGAAGTGGACATTTAAACATTCCTGCAATAACTGTGACGGATAATACCTCTCTTGTCTGCCTCTTCACCATATTGCTTCCATGAGATTCCATTTCAGTTGATGAACCTATATTGTCAAATTGACGTTTCCTCCTTGACTCAGTGCCAGCCTCAATCAGTGGGAAGTCCCAGCCTCTGCAGTTTTTGGTATCGTCGGGCAAGTCATGAAAAATGTCCATCCTATGTGTTCCAAAGTAGAAGTTCTCTGTCATCCTATCAGTCAAATTTGTAACTGCAGTGATGTCCCTTATAGAAGCATCCAATGCTTTGGAAGACATTGACTTCACCTTCACAATCCAAGATAAGTAAGTTATATAAAAACATGAGACTCAAATTTGCATGAAAGAAGGAAATTAAAATAATATTAAGGTTAGAAAACAAACCACATTAAGTAAACGCTTGATTGGGTCACATGTTGACTCATCCTGATCAGGGTGAGCAGAGTGAGTGGCCAAGGGAGAACTTGGCAATTCCTGTGCACCTGTAGCAAGCTCGTCTTGGTTCTTGCTTTGTGCTCCCGGTTCAGGTGGTGCAGGTGAAGGTGTTGTTCCAATTGGTATTCCAAAAGCATCTTCGAGGGATAATGAACTCTTCTCGGAATCGGCCGGCTTAGCAGATGGAGTCTGAGGATTTAAGGGAGATGGAAATGCCATTGGGGAGGCAGTTCTGGATTTTGAATACTCGAACAACGAAGACGACTGTTGCGAGTTTTGGGGGGATGAAACACTATTATGTTGGGAAGAATTTTTATTCAATCCCACAAAATGTCTCCGTGGGGAGCTACAGTTTAGTTTTTGCATCAACTGCTGCGGCATATGTTGATCACCTGGTGATTGTTGAACAGATTTCATCGAATTGTTTCTTCCAATAGAAGATTCTACAGGACTCAAAATATTCCTTGATGTGACAACCCTCTGCTGTGGAGCACTTAAATTAGTCGTCTGAGGATCACCGGCCGCAATAGATTGGGGCAACATAGGTGATACTTCCTCAAAGCCGAGCTGAGAGTTTTTACGAGATGATGCATGACTTCCATGTGATACTCTGTTGGGAGGCTGCTGATGCATAGATCTCATCAGACTGTACCTCTGGCTGGTCATCATCGATGAGGTGTCTGCCTTTTGTACACCTGCTGAAGAGCCAACCTGCAACATACATAATACATGTTGGTGCAAATTACAGTTCCAGATTAGTGCCAAATAATAAATATAAGAATGCATACCTGAAATGAACTTCGGGGACCTTTTCCGGAATGTGAAACCATTTGTTCCAACAAAGGCCCTGGTAAAGTAGTTGATGTACCATAAGACTGAGGAACATTTCCTCTTTGGTGCAGCTGCGTTGCTGTTCTCAACTGCCGCTGAGACGCATCGATTTGCAGGGGTGGCTGCATGTCGACAGAGGGCTTTCGTCTAATTCTATCAAGTGCCTGTTTGACATAGTTCATATAATGATAAAATTTATCTTTCCCAATGCTTAACATATCTCCTCTCGTCATATTTAGAATCTGAATTGCGCGCTGCATCATAGCCTGTACTTTCTTTGCTGGCTCAGAATCTGGTGACTGAACGCAAAGATCAGAATTTTAAATATCAGCACACATAAAAAATGATGCATACTTAGAGTGAAATACGTGCAGCTTGTACCAGATTCTTCATCTCAGTAGCTCTTTTGTATGCTACAGCAACATCATTTATATGTGCCGCCCTGAACTGCTGAAACTGCACCATAGGTTCAACAATGATGGGCTAATGATGAGTTTATTCATAAAAGAAAATTCTTAAATATTTCATGAAAGAGCTTTTGTACAGAATAATTGCTTTCGGATGATTCTGGTGTTATTTAGTTACCTGGCTGTGTGCTTGATCAATCCAATCACTGGAATTTCCAGTCTGAACTTGAATAACTGATTGCGCTGATGCTTCAAAACAGAAATTCACTAAGTTAAAGAATAGGAAGGTGGACGGATAGTGACAAAAACATAGACTCCATGTATTGTTCTCCATTACCTGAAGCTTGTAGAGGCCCTTGGAAAAAGTGTTGGTTTTGACTTTCAGGTTTATTCTGATCAACCGATGGAAAACTGCGAGGCTGTTGAAGGGCATGAGTCTGCACGTTAGATTGAAGCAAACTATTTTGCATTTGGAGCGGGTGTTGCAACTTGACTTGTTGAGAAATATGATGCAATCTTCTCATCTCCAAGCTTGTTTGATCTGGTTGTTGAACTGCATTCACTGGTTGTTGGCTTCTCATTGTAAGAGAATGCGGCTGGCTTACAAGTGCTCTTTGTTGTTGCCGCATTGGTGGTGCAGTAGTACCATGATTCTACCATATGTAAATGTAAATCAAGATGATAAATTGATAATGCTCTATCTCCAGTTTAGTGCACAAATATGTAGGTATAGTAGATACCTTGAGTGGATCCTGCTGCTCTCTGTGATTACTGAGACGTGCTGGAGATGGTGCAGCTGCTCGTGGGGAGCCTTGATGATGCATTTGCATCTGTTGTTGGTTAAATTGTTGAGAAGTTTGGTTCTGAGAGAACCCTCTGAATCCTGCTAATGAGCTATTCGGATAACACGCTCCAACAGGATTGCTCGGACCCTCTGTAAACACATCTAAATACTATCAAATACCAAAACAAATGTGTAGCTAAACAAAACGGAGTAGAACAAATTAGCTGTAACTGCTACAGAAAGAAGTATTACCCGGTTTCACACTCATGCTTGACATGATCATATTTTGCTGCTGCAGCCAAAACAATGTGAAGTAAGAACCTTGATAAGTTATCTAATCATTCAGAAACTAAATGGCATGTGCCATCTCACTCCTTTAAAATGCTTTGTTAATGAAAAGGGTTTATGAACTTGTATATATATCACAGGATATTCACTCAAAAGATGTGCGACATTTAACGACCAATTTATCATCTTAATTTACTACATGATGTTAAATTAGCTCGATGAGTTTGTTTAACTCATATGTCGCGATCAGTATCCTCTCGCAAAAGATGTGTAATGTTTCATAAAAAAATACTAGTACGCACGACATTAGAACATATTAAGCAGATAAAATACTCCACCTTGTAATATATACATACAAAATCCTCTCTCATACTGTATTTCCGATATTACAAAGGTTTCACAATATTCATTTGACATAAACAAAATCAAATCAGGCTCAACAAAATAAAAAAGCAAAAGAAAGAGGAAAACTAAATTACTGTTGTAGCTGCAAATTGGTAACTTTCATCCATGTTTACAGCAGGCATATTCTGTTGGACTGAATTATTTCGGCTCGATGATGGCACCGAAACTGCACCCCTCTCCACTCTGCACATACCAGATTGTTAAGTTAAAATTAGTATCAACTTAAACCACATCAAGAATTAAAACCATCAATATAAAGTTTCCGTGTCAAACTCGTGTAATTAATTCTCCTAGGTCACATAAGCGACCAACTACGTCACTTAAATCAAATCAATTTTATAGCTTGTTAAATGTAAACCGGGTTTTCTAATACACAGAAAACTCACTTCCCCTAGGTAACATAAGCGACCAGCTGCGTGATTTAAACATCAATTCTATATCTTGTTAAGTGTTAAACGGGTTCACTGAAAACTCAGTTCCCCTAGGTCACATAAGCAACCAGCTGCATCACTTAATTCAAATCAATTCAATAGCTTGTTAAGTGTACAACGGGTTTTCTGATACACAAAAAACTTGTTTCCCAATTCCCCTAGGTCACATAAGCGACCAGCTGCATCACTTGAACCTAAATCAATTCTATATCTTCTCAAGTGTAAAACTGGTTCTGATAACACACTTACTCAGCCATGAAAACGAGTATGAAACAAAGGAAAATCGAGCTGAATGCTCACAATTAGGTTTTACTAAAAGAAATCATCGAACTTATCATCTTCGGAATCATAACTGAATATATGCATGAAAATTAAAAAAAAAATCAAGAAAAAACAAAAAAGTTGATCAAGAAAGGAAATCAAACATGCAGAGAGTACCATTGATGAAATTGACTCCAAATAAAGTGAAGAAATTAACAGAGAACGGAAATCAAGCATGCAAATCAAAATTAAACTGATCGGTGCTTTGATCGATCAAGAACAAGAAAAGCCCTACAGTAATTAATTAACAGAACAGATATAAATAAAATAGAATGTGACCGAGAGCAGAAATTATTACCGATTCTGATTATGATTATCAGAAGACGATTCAGTTTCTTCAGGAAGAAGCTCCCTCATCCAGTCATCTATGTTAAAACTGTGTTCGAAATCTCCCATCTGCGAATTTTTCTTTCTTTCCTACATTATATTAAAAAAAAAAAAAAAGGATTATTTCCAAATACAGGATGTGAACGATTTGAATAAGGAAACAAGAAGATTCTTACCGATTTTCCGGTTAGGTTTTTGCTTTTGTGTGTAGAGCTGGATGAGCTCAGAATTAAAGAAATAATACGTTATGGCATGGAAACAAACGTTATATCTGTGTTGTGATGTTGTCTAAGTGAGTGTTGTTGCATTTGTTCGGGGGTTTATATAGGAGATGAAACAACAACCCCAATGTGTGTAGGTTTGGGATGTTTTTATTTATTTCCATGCTCGTGTGACGGGGTTTATTTATCCGTGAAAAAAGTTATGAAAATTCGAGTAATTATAAGCTTTTATCTTTACCTTTTATTTACGCATTATACTTTAATTGGTTGGTTTGTGATAACAAACGGGTTACAGTATATGAAAGTAGAGTTGAGGCTACTCGTATTAAAGAGGGAAAAAAAACTATTTTGAATTTATGTATCGTGGCTGGTGAATTTTGGTGAATAAGACGATTGTACTTTGTTTATACATTATACGTCTATTTTTATACTTTATTAGTTTATTTTATACTTCTACCTCGTTTTTTTATTTGAACTTTAGTATAATATGACATTAATTGTACTACAGTTTCTATTTCTTTTAATTGTGAAAACTGAGTTGTTTAATCATACTTACTATTATTTTTCTAATTGGTCTTTGTTAGCAGTAGTACGTTTTTAATTTATTTAAAGTTGCAACCATAAACTTCTAATATTATATTTTCAATTCAAAGTATAAAATTGAAGTTAGCTCGGAATATTATATTTTTCTTTTATTTGATAATTTTGTTATCTTTGGATAAAAGTTTTACATAACCAACAATAAGTTGGCATGTGGAGAAACTAATTAAAAATTTATTCCTTAATTTGGGTTTTGAATTTTTTATCGTGAGCGAAAATCCCTATTGGCCCGTGTAGTATACTACTCATACATTTTGTTTTCATATTTACCCACCCGTCAAAAACAAAATTCTCCTTTTGTCTTATTAAAATACGAGAAAATTTTGGTTTGCACTACTAGCTTTCTCATTTTTAAACTTACCCCACAACCTCTTTTTCTTTTTTTTTTTTTTTTTTTTTACATTTCGATCACACCAAAACCTTTTCATTTTTTTGACGTTACATCACAAAATTAACGTCCGTTAAGTTCGTATTTTAAATCACACCAAAACCTTTTTGAAGATTTGCACTCACTACCAAAATCTTTTTATATTTTTTAAATCACACTAGAACCTTTATTGATTGATTTAAGTAATCAAAATACATGTCTGCATGAATTTGTTTGGGGTTTCTAGACTAGGGTGATTGGAATATGCATCGTATTTTCCATGACTTTGGCCTTTTTTCAATCAACTTCTTCATATAATTTGTTGGTTCAGTGTAGAGATTTAACGAAATACATATGTGCCCCCTTGTCAATTGCGTATCTTCTTGTATTTTGATTTAAAAACACACAATACTACTTATATGTAGAACGAGCATATATGTTGTGCCTTCATTTTTATAATTTTATTAAAGCAACTAACTGAGAAATGTAATGTAGAAAGAGTTATAACACTTAATTTTACATTATATCTCTCAATTAATTGCTTCTGTTAATATACTAATAATTTTTTTTAATTTTTATTTGTGTACTATCTAATTTCACATTCGCTACGTATGTAGTATGTTATTGTTATATCTATCATAAAATGAATTTATTGTTCTATTTAACAAACAAATGAAGAAAGTCATCGTTGGTTTGTGACTCACTTTAATTGTAATCCTTGTTTTTGGGAACACTACTTGTGTTTTTTTTGTTGGAATAAAATGTTAAACTTCTCAAAATGAATAAATTATTGCTATGTAGAAAGGTTTTGGTGGTAAAGACAAGTTTTTCTAAAGGTTTTGGTATAATTTAAAAATAAGTTAATCGTAACTTAACGACCATCCAACCTTTGTGTAATGTCAAACTTTTTATAAACTTTTTAGTGTGAAATGCGAAAAAAAAGCTTGTAGAGTAAGTTAAAAAATGTGAAAATTTTATTAGTGCAGAAATAAATTTTGCTCATAATTATGTCTTCTTTATGCTATTATTTTCTTCAGAGCGGATCACAATTCCACATTACAACAACACCAGACCTTCAAATTTTGATTATGCCTTAACGTGCGATTTAAAGAATAGAGAATTACCAAATCAAGATACATTTATTACGATCCACATTCTTATATAGGTTTTACATTTAAAAAAAAAAATAAAGTGGTATTTTATGAGGCGGAGGATCTAGGAATTTGCTGGTCACATACGACTAAGTTTCATCAGTATTGCACGTTGTTGGTGAGGACTCCCTCTCTCTCTCTCTCTCTCTCTCTCTCTCTCTCTCTCTCCCTCCCTCCCTCCCTCCTGTTTTTTAGGTTGCGTTACTATTTAACTAT
>JAYMSP010006998.1:0-10684 GCA_036897095.1 Plantago elongata
AAAGAGACTTAAATGAAATAAAGCTAAGTATTTATAAAATATGATTGTGAAATGTAAACTAAAAGAACATTAAAAAAAAGAAAAATAATAAAAAATGTTACTGAATCATAAAGAAACAATGAAAAATATCAAGTAAATGGTAGAAAACAATATAAACAAAATGGTTGGAAAATCTAACACTATTGAGAATCGAACTTGTGAACATTTGGCAGGAAAGACTTTAAGGAAAATAGGTGCAACAGCTGAGCTATACCAATTTTTTCATAATTTATTCTTGCTAAATATATTAATATTCTTTTATATTTTTTAGAAGGGGTATAATAAACATTTCATGGTCAAAATCGAGGGGGTGCGAGTGCGGTGCCTCCCCTACACTTGTGTCCGTGCCTGCTAAAAGGTGTGTATTTTATTATAGATAATGTATCGTACACTTGGTCTCAACCAACTGTGATGCTCAGATATTAGACTAAACAACACCGACCTTTTAATCGGAAGAGAATTACATTTTGATGACTGTGAGAATGTCAAAGGTGTAAGCGCATGCTCAGAGAGTAGTGCCCACAATTCTGTTGCACTCTCACATATATGAACAAAGATTTCAGTCGCGTAATGATATGGGATATCTATCTTCAAATTCCACACACACATTTAATTGCCCATGTGAACACAAAGTGAGTGAAGGAGGAATATATATGACATATACACCAAAACCATTTTCTTCTCTTAATATCTCTCTAACTAAATTTCATTAAACCCAACGACTTATTCCGAATTATAAAAACAACCCTTCCCAATAATATAGTATTTCATTCATATCTATTTCACTACAGTATTTCATTCATATCTATTTTACTACGTATCTCGTATTTTTATCTATATAAAACATCTGCATTTGCAAGACATGTTTTGAAGTTACTTTTCTTTTTGCTTCTTCATATTCGTAATCTGAATCAAATGTCTTTTTTTTTTCTGTTGTGTTGAGATTTGAAACGTGTGAACAAGATGGCAAATGAATCATACTTTTTCTTCAATGTTCGACTCGAAAATAATTCGATTAATTATTGATTAATTTGAGCTAGAGTTCGAGTATATAAATAATCGAGTTGAATTTGATATCTTGAGGTTGGCTGAAAATTCTCCATGTTATAACGTTGTCAAAGGAATTTTGAAGGATTTTGTGAAGGCCGGAATTACAATATATACAGCACATCTCGCCAATGATTGATTTTCATTTGTAGAATCTTGACACACTTTTTTGAAGGAAGTACTAATTAATATAGGGGGTGTTAAATGTAAATGCCGTTAACTTGAGGTTTATATGAGGAGAAATGTAAAATTGGTCCTCTAAGTGATCATCCTGTTTGAATACGGTCCTTTTTTGTTCGCGTTTGTAAAATATGGACTAAAAGGACCTAACGGCTAGTTTTTTGGCGAATTTGGATTTCGTTTTTGGTCCTATGCTGACTGGATTCGTGACATGGACGAAATTCGTTTTGCAATTTTGGTCCTTTGCTGAGTGGGCGGATCTGGGAGGGAGACAGATCGGAGACGGTGGTGGTTGAAGGTGGAGGGTGGTGGTGGGCGGATCTGGGAGGGAGACAGATCGGAGATGGTGGTGGTTGAAGGTGGAGGGTGGTGGTGGGCGGAGATGGGAGGAAGAAGAAGAGCTCGGTGGTGGTGGATGGTGGTCGTTTCCACGAGAATCGCCCGGAATCTTCGAAATTGATCGGAATCGTTCCCGAAAACGAACGGAATCGTAACTAACAAGGTCGGAAATCCAAAACGAAAGAGATGTAAATTGTGGTGGCGGATCGGCGGCGGAATCGTGACTAACAAGGTTGGAATCGTGACTAAAAAGAGATGTAAATCAATTTGGGAATGGAGAACGCCCACCACCACGGAGCCGTCTTCTTCCTCCCAGATCTGCTCGGCACCACCGCGGCCTTCTTCTTCAGGTTCGAATCCGCGCCGCCGCCTAACCCCTTCTTCTTCCGTTTCAGTTCCACCAGCCGCCGCCCACCACCACGGAGCCCTTCTTCTTCCTCCCAGATCCGCCCTCCACCACCCTCCACCTTCAACCACCACCGTCTCCGATCTGTCTCCCTCCCAGATCCGCCCACCACCACACTCCACCTTCAACCTCCGATCTGTCCCTGTAACATCAACGCCAAAGATTGCGATTCGATAGGACATTCTCCTCCATGTCATGCCACATCAACGCCAACTCAGCCTTCTCACGCCAACTCAGCTTCAATACGCATATACAGTATTTTATACGGTCCTCAGGATCAAAATCGAAACGGAAAAAGAAATGGACCAAAATCGAATAGGATAGTCACTTAGAGGATCAATTTTGCAATTCTCCTGTTTATATGAAATCTCAAGTATGGTGAAGAGGTGTCATTTTGTATATATAATTAAACTTCCCTTTCTTGATTTGTCGCTTAGTTATAAACTCATAATGGTCAGTCACCTCAATAATATTAGACGTTTCATCTTCATTCCAGTATATATATAGTATATATTAATATCAAGATAACCGTGTCTAACATATTTTATTTTATTTTTAGCATTTTTAGCTTAGTTCTTCAAACATATCAAACATGGAGGAGAAAAATGATTTACATTTTGATTCTCCTGCCAAAAAAGAACCAAATTATAGGGGGGTTAAGGCCATGCCATTTGTTATAGGTAAAACTGATCAGTGTATATCATCTTTTGCACTTTTTGTACGTTATGCAAGCCGAGCCTTAAAAGCTATTGTTTCGAAACTGAGTTGATAGATTGTCACTTGCTGCAGGTAACGAGACGTTTGAGAAGCTAGGAACAATAGGTACATCCACCAATCTTCTGGTATATCTCACGGGAGTATTCAACATGTCCACTATCACAGCAAACAATGTCATCAACATCTTCAATGGAACGTGCAACTTAGGAACGTTGTTAGGCGCTTTCATTTCCGACACATACCTTGGGCGTTTCATGACCCTTGGGATTGCCTCAATTTCTTCATTCCTGGTACTGATTTAACTAGTAGATATGCGATGAGTATGATTACTGTACCTACAGTAATTTTCTGACAGTCTGAACACTGAATAATTTTCTGCGTTTTAGGGGATGTTCCTCCTTACAATGACAGCAGCAGTTTCGACACTACATCCTCCAGAGTGTGGAACTGAACAAAATAGTTTATGTGCCGGACCTTCAGCAGGGCAACTTGCGTTCCTCTATGGTGGATTCGTGCTACTAGTATTTGGAGCTAGTGGTATTAGGCCATGTAATTTGGCCTTTGGTGCAGATCAATTCAATCCAAATACTGATTCAGGAAGAAGGGGCATCAATAGTTTCTTCAATTGGTACTATTTCACCTTCACTTTCGCTATGATGATATCTTTAACAGGAATTGTGTACGTGCAAGCTGAGATAAACTGGGCTATCGGGTTAGCCATACCAACTTTCCTGATGCTGTTGTCCTGCACAGTTTTCTTCATTGGGAACAACTTTTATGTCAAGGTGGTGCCTCAAGGCAGTCCCTTAACTTGTATGGTCCAAACATTTGTTGTCGCGTTTAAGAAGAGAAAGATTAATCTGCCTGAACAACCATGGAGCACTTTGTTCAATCACGTTTCCTCTGATTCTATCAACTCAAAGCTTGCTTATACCGATGGCTTCAGGTTGGTTAACATTCCAATCTAATGTAAATTGCAGACTGACTCAAGTTACTTATCAGTTGTGTTCAACAAAATTAGCTAAGATATGTTAGCTAAAAGGTGATATGCTAGCTTATAGATCGTAGCCTAGTTATTTTCGGAAGCCACATAGCATTAGTAATAAATTTTACTTGCCCAGAATTTTACTAAAGTTGTTTGCTCCCTGCATTTAACCTTACTAAAACAAGATTAGCGTAAAATTCATCATTGATGCTAATAAAGAAGCAAACTACGTACATTCACAGGTTCTTGAGTAAAGCTGCAATTTTAGCACCAGAAGATGAACTCATTGCAGATGGATCCGCTGCAGATCCCTGGAAACTTTGCAGTTTGCAGCAAGTTGAAGAAGTAAAATGTGTTGTGAGAGTGATCCCAATATGGATATCTGGTCTGATATACTATGTTGGATTAAACCAAGTGTCGAACTACGTAGTCTTCCAAGCAATGCAATCCGACAGGCGTTTAGGCAAAAATGGTTTCCATGTCCCAGCAGCATCTTACAATGTATTCACCATGTTGAGCCTCACAGCGTGGATTCCCATATACGACAGGGTCCTAGTCCCGTTCCTAAGAAAGTTCACGAAGAAAGAAGATGGAATCACAATGTTGCAAAGAATCGGCATTGGCATAGTTTTGGGAATATTCACAATGGCAATATCTGCGTTAGTTGAAACACGAAGGCGGACATGGGCTTTGACACATCCAACACTGGGTATCTACCCACACAAAGGGGCGATTTCGGCCATGTCAGGCAACTGGTTTCTCCCACAGTTGTTTTTGGCAGGGATATCTGAGGCGTTCGCAATTATAGGCCAAATCGAGTTCTATTACAAGCAGTTTCCTGAAAATATGAGGAGCTTTGGAGGGTCTTTCCTATTTTGTGGAATTGCAATGGGAAGCTATTTGAGTAGTTTCTTGATTTCAGTCATACATAAGAGCACAAGAGTTGGTGAAGGAAGTAACTGGTTGGCAGAGGATTTGAATGGGGGGAGATTGGATTACTTGTACTATCTAATTGCTGGTTTGCAGGTTGTCAATTTGGGATACTTCATGATCTGTGCAAAGTGGTATAAGTATAAGATAAAAGCAATGGATGTTCCTATGGACAAAATTGATGTTCATAAACATCTAGTGTAGTGCAACTTACTTTTTTACCTATGTAATACTACAAGTATAACTGTATAATACAGTATGGGTTCTTAGTTTGGGATCAAAATATTCCCAAAGCTCATCCAAATGAAAAGGAAAGTACCTTTAGCCAAAATGTGCCTAAATTTGTAGTGGCCATTGTAATATACTCTAGTTAAAAAAGTATTGAAAGGTCTCCATTTTCAGCTCAACATGGAGATGAATCCAGATTGTTAGTCCTTCAATACCAAAACGTATAAAGCAATTCCATGGAATTTATATAATTATCTTATATGTATAAAAAAATTAATAATAACCAAAATGTCTTTTAAAATATAGAGTGTATGACTATGTAAATTATATAAGTAATTTAATAATTTAGATCGTACTAATAACATGGGTTTGGTTGATCTCAATACTTGCATTGTACTATCGTTAGTACACGATTTAAAATTGAACAAGTGTCAAAATCTAACCATTTTAATTAATTTATTAACAATTTTTTTAATTTAAACAATTTTATAAATATAAATTTACATAACTTCAAAAATTACCCTTCCAAATAATCTCCTTATATTTTAACCCCAAATTTAATCGTATTCTCCAAATATCAACGTCAACTTCACTTCTCCTTCTTCAATTATCACCAATACCACAAATACTCTAACAAACCAATTCATACACGAACATCACTATAACCATCACCATTAACTTTTTTTTCATTTAACCGAGCTCTGGTCGAAGACGAAGCACCATAGTCGAGCTTCCATGGCTGTCTCGCCATGAAAGGAGCTGCTTCCATGGCTTGGCTGCCATAGAAACGTGAGTTGCTTCCATGGCTGTCATGCCATGGAAGCTCAACTGTGGAGTTCGAGCTCTATGGCAGCAGCTGACTGAAGCTCCGATCAAATAATTTATTTTTAACTTTTTTTATAAAATTTAAAATCAGTGTATTTGTGAATTATTTAATGATGGGGTTAGATTTAATATTATTTATGGGTATATTTGTTATATTTGTTCAATTTAAAATACAAAGAGCATCAAGTAATCTAGTCTTATGATATATTTTATTATATTGCAATGATGTTATTATACGATACTCTATCACATTAATAATTAATTAACAAACGAGATTAAATTAAAATTTAATTAGTGTATTATTATTAGTAGTACATTAAACAATATGCTTGTCGTTATTATACAAGCATATTACATGGCTGGGATAAAACATCACAATTCCATGAAAGCTGATACAATCACATTCACAAGTTACCACACTGGTTCATAAGTTCAGTTGTGTATTTATTCAAATCAATTCAAGACAATTTGAAGAGCACAAAGTTCTACAAGTAAAACAACTAGGAGCTGTAGCAGTGTGCCCAAATATTATTTAACTTAGAACTAGACCTAATCAATGCCAATTTTGCGGGATATCACCACCTCATGTATCAAGAATGTACGAGTACAACAAGCACGAAAATTCAAAATTGTAGTGCAAGTCAATCTTAGCCAATCTCAAAGCTGAATGCAGCTTCAACTGCTGTGGACAAATGAGATACCCTTCTCAATGGAACTTTTCAGTTCAGATTTGAGAGCTTCCAATCCTTGTTGCTCAAAATCATTCAATGCACCCAATCCCAAGACTTCTTCCACACCATTCTTTCCAAGTCTCACCTGTTCAACATATTCACAAATGATTAGCAACTTGCCATCAACATACCAAGTCAAATTTTCCTTCTTAGACACTAAAACACATATAAACATTCATATAGGTTCTTGTCAAGTTGCCTCCCAGTAGCAGCATGTTCTGGTTGCCTTTCCAATCAATTTAAAAAGGTGATATTAACAGAAAGAAAGAAAAAAAATAGGATGATGAAATAATGCATAATGATGGAACCATATCAAGATTTCTCAGAGTCAGAACTCAGAACTGTTATTCGTGTCTAAGACACTTAACGGGTAGTTAACTATAACCCCTAAAAATTTGCATGACAAAACCACATAACCCCATTCCTCCCAGTTCTAACATCCTAAATTAGTATGCAGCAGCTGTGGTCTACTCATGTGGTCTAGTAAACATATACTAACATTTAATCTATTTAAAAGAGAGGCGAGAGGTTGATAGCATTTTTGGATACCTTGGATGCGAAAAAGGGCAGTTCAGTCACAGTGGATTGCACAAATGTACATTCTACGACATCTGGAACCCCATTCAGTCCCTTCAAACAAGCATCGGCGAATAAGGCACCTGCATAGCTGCAAAGATAACACTATTGTCAGCAAACAAAAGAAAATGTTTTAAGATGCCAAAAAAGAAAAGTAATAAAGCAAGAAACAAGAACAAGATGACCATGAACCACAGAATACATGATACACATGTACATGAACTCTGCAATACAATGCAAAAACAAACTAGAAAAGAACTTAAAAAACAAAATAGGTTCCGAAAGAATTCTAGGTTATGGCATTTGATTCAGCCAGCAAGAATGGGGCCAGGGCCAAGATTCCTATCCCAGGAAAAACTTACAATCTAAAGTATTATTATTTGTATTGTCATATATATATATATATATATATATATATATATATATAATATTTTTTTCAAAAGGAAATATTGCTACATTGCTGATGATCTTAAAACTACCACTTGTAAGACAAATTTTCTTGCAACTTGCATGGTTGTTACTTAAGAAATAGAGCAAAGATCTTTATACTAATGATTTCTCTGTCTAAAGTGGCAAAACACCTGAACTTGGCATCAGAAAGAAGCCTGCACCGACCAAGTCGACACTTCCATCTAAAACATTCTAGGCCAACATGGTTGTGTTATAGTGAAATTACACAACTAAATCCCATACATTGAAAATAAGATTAAAATTTTGGTGGCAGGCTCCTCCATTTTATATAAATAGTTACAGATGGTGTCAAATCAATATCACATAAGATCAAGCAAAGTAAGCTAGGGACCTCATCTTGTGTTCAACAAAATTCCCAAATCCCACAACTCACATTCTACAGACTACAGTGTGGGCATGATGAGAAAAGGAAAGATAAAATGAAAATGAAAATAAAGCATGTAGATCATTTGATCCCTTACGCCATAGAAAGTGTAGCTGAACCCTTTCCAGCCTTGGCTTCAACAACTTCCGTCCCACCATCTTGGGTTCGTTTTGTAATAGCCGTAATTTCTTCATCGGATAGGTTTGCTTTTGGAGTAGCCTGAAGCCAGAAAATTGAAGGTGTCATAATGTGCAATACTAGTATTGTTTAAAAAATTGAATCCGGAACAATTATCGATGCACGCTTCTGAGTAAATAGCAAGGCCCAATATTTCAGAGAAGATTTAGTACTTGTGAAAACAATGGAAGGATTGTGACTCCAGCATGACCACCAATGACTGGGACATTGACATCTGCATAACGAAACAAGAAAACAAATTTCAGATGATGATGTTAGTACAGCAATGACGCTCAATACTCACACACTTTAGACAGCTAAATATAAATTGAAAACAAGCATACCAGCAACATTCACTTTGGCCTTGCCAGCGTAAAATGTTCGGGCCCTGACCACATCCAGGGTGGTTACACCAAACAGTTTCCTCTCGTCATACACTCCCTTGCTCTTAAGCACCTCAGCAGCAATTGGCACAGTCGAATTCACAGGGTTGCTGATCATGTTAATAAGAGCCTAACATTCACGAAGAGTCGATATCAATAACTGTCATCATATCTCAATGGCTCAAAAAAAAGTCACATATAGATTCAATATTAACAAACTCCAGGTATTACATGGGGGCAGTGGGTTGCAATGGCCTCGGTGAGGTTTTTTACAATGCCAGCATTGATCTTGAAGAGATCATCACGAGTCATGCCAGGCTTCCTGGGCACACCGGCTGGAATGATGACTAAATCAGCACCCTCAAGAGCCTGTCCAAGATCTGCATCTCCTGCATATCCCTTTACCTGTACATATATCAAATACACAGGTCAGATATTAAAGGAAAAGGCAGCCCCATATAAATATCACAGAAAGAATCTGTTGCAAATACAACAGCATAGAGAAAACGGCAATAAGTAATTAAACATAAATCGATATTCTGTCATATTATTAAACTTGGCAAGAGAAACATACTCTTCGATAAAATTGAAGAGGAAACTGACAAAAGTAACAAGTTTCTAAAACAGAAAATGCATATCCAGCTTAAGTGCTGATGGCAATTGAACAAGGCAAAAGAATGATGTTCTTCCATGAGAATTGAAGAGGAAACTGTTATCAGTAAGAAGTTTCTACTCCAGCACAAGAAACAAACCTATCGGCACATTTGTATCTGCTATTAACTGATTGAGCTAAAAGAATAATGTTCTTCCATAACAACTGAAGAGGAAACTGTTATAAGTAGGAATTTTCTAGTCCAGCTCAAGTAACAAACATATTGGCATAATCATTTCTATCTGCTCTCAATTGATTGAGGCAAAACTATGATGTTCTTTCATAAGAATTGAACAGACAAGTGCTGCAACTAACAAACTATTAACGAACCTATCGGCATAATCATTTGTATCTGCTCTCAGTTGATTGAGGCACAAGATTAATGTTCTTCCATAAGCAAACTTATAACAAACCTAGAGGCAATACGAATTCATATGTATTAAGTCGTTTCAGGTGCTGCTCTCAACAAATGCTCTCAGTATATCTAAAAATTGAACAGACAATGTCAATAGAACAAGTCTCAAATTCAGCAGAAGCAATTCCATAAAAGCTAAGCCAGATCAGATCTAACGAGAATGAAAACAAAAAGACAAACAATATGTGAATGACATCCAATCATGTATGAGAAAGAGAGAAAGTAGTAAAAGCAGAAACCTCAGATCTGGTGTTGATATGGCTGACATCGGCGGCGACTCCAGGAGTTCCGGCGATATCGTAGAGAGAGAGACTGGAGACGAGTGGATTGAGCTTCATGAGGAGCGAGAGAGGCTGTCCAATACCTCCGGCAGCTCCCAAAATGACGACCTTGCGCTCCGGGCCAGATCCCGACGAGAACTCACGGCGAGCGAACGAAGGAGCGGCGGCTGAGGAGGTGCTCCTCCTGATGATAGATCTCAACATCGCAACCTTCATTTTCAACAATTTGGGAGTAGACGAAAACCAGAGAAAATGAACAAGGAGTCAGGTTTAGGGAATTTAGAGTTGGGCTGGTGAGTGGTCACTGATATTTATATGTTGATCAGCTTTTCATTTCCTTCATCAAAACTACCAATGAATTAATTAAAAATAATATAAATTAGCTTAAAATCGTTAGTCTCGAGGTGGCCGTTCCTCTGGGGAGAGCCTCGGATGATAAGCTTAGTATGTACTCACCCCCCGTTCGAGTCCCAAATTTATTTTCATCCAATCAATTTTGATCTGTTTCAAATTCATCCTCCCTTATTTATTTAAATTCGTTTCAATTTTATTATTTTATTTTTTAAATAAAAAAATTATCTCCTACTTAATTTATTTTTTTCCTACTTTATCATCACTTTTTATATTTTATTCATTATTTTTTCTATTTTATCACATTTTTCTACGTTATTCACTTTTCTCTTAAAATATGTGTTCGGAGACACACTTTAACTTGTAATGAAGGGAGTACTATTTATTATCTTATTTTCGTATACATATGTTATGTGAATGTTTAATAATTTATTGTTACAACCTTTGCCGATTCCCTGTTGGAAGTGGGACCAAATTACCATGGACTTCGTCACCGGATTCCAAAAATCCACGGGCATGACAGCATCTGGGTAATAGTGGATAGATTAACCAAATCTGCTCATTTCCTTCCGGTTGGATCACACTAT
>JAYMSP010006999.1:0-10683 GCA_036897095.1 Plantago elongata
CGAATTTGACTTTCAGCGAACTTAAGCCCGGAAAAGTCATTTCTGCCCCTGTTTGAATTTCAGATTTTGCATTTGGCGAAATAGCCTTAGTTACCATCTTCTTCCTTGCTACTCCTCTCGCCAGTCTCCGCCATGAACCTCCAGTCGCCACCACTACCTTAGCCGCCACCATTATCACCACCATTGTCATTCACCATAATTTCCACCCTCGCCTTTCACCATTATCACCACCACATTAAATATGGTGAAATATCATATAACCTAGAAGAAGGATCGAGAAAACTGCGAATCAAATCGACATTTCTTCTCGAAAGCACCCAAACTGTACTAAAATCAGCACATTTGATCTGCCCCTTTGCCCCATTTGACAGGAATCTCCGGCTTCGGCCAAGAACCAAACTTTTGCAAAACCCATTTTCGATTTCCCCCAAAACTCCAATACCAGTGTATTCCTTACAAATTTGGGCGCGCCAAAGAGGGGTTGAATGGTGAAACGGGTTTGCTGGATTGAGCATGTGCATACTCGAATTCCATGGCCATCATTTGAGACTTGAATGAGCTTCAGACCACCGTCTTTAACCGTGACGGAAATGGCAGTCGAACCGGCATCCAAGATATTCTCAATAAGCTCTTTCACGGTGATTTTGTTCACCACCCCCTCGTCGAGGCGCCGACCACCACCGCGCTTCTCCTCACCGATCACCTCCACCACCGCGCTACTCCTCAACTTGCCTCTCCTCCTCACCGTTGTCTGCTGCTCACGAGCTCCTGTTGCTGATTCTATTTCTAATTCCCAAAGTACATGTAAATTCTCTCTGATTTTGTTTGAAGGAATCAGCGTCGAAAAGCGATCGGGTCATTGTTCCAGAAATTAGTATTCCTTGTTGCCAAAATTCGCGCACCAGATCTGTGAAAGAATTGGGTGTATGGGATGATGGGGACGTTGCTCGAGCTTGGCCGATTTCATGGCAATAGGGATACAGACAAACATGGCGATGGCCGTGTTGCGCCTCCAGTGCTTCGGCCAGCAATTTGGCCCACCGGTCAAACTCCACACCTTATTCCTGAAATCTCCAACATCTACGCCATGGTGATGATCTCCTCCTCCGCCCATTTTTGTCGTCTTCTTCGTCGAGATAGTACTGCAAATCGAATCGATCAAAAAGTAAAGAGATGGTGATGGTAGAGGTGGAAGGAGGGGTGGCCGCAGCCGGGAGTGAAGGAGAAGGGGCACGGGGGTGGAGTGGTGAATGGTGGGCAGGTGGTACTGTAATTCTCCCAATCCAAGTAAAATCTAAGGCTGTGTTTGGTTTGCAAGTAAGGTAAATTGAGAATTAAGTTGGATAACGTTTTTACGGATTTATGGACCTGGATGTAATTGCTGATCTCGGATGATCCATATGCAACATAGGCATCCTTCAGGGGGTCCCTATGTGATTTTCCTAATTTGTCACTGGCAAAGTGTGCACTGAGTATAATTTGCCACTTGCAAAGTTTGTCTTGGGCATTTATAATTTGTCAACGGCAAAGTTTGCCACGGGCAAACTAGGCCGGTGAAATCAACAAAACAACAATGTTTGCCCCGAGTATAATTTGCCACCGACTTAGTTTTCCAGTGTGCCACTGGCAAAGTTTTGACACCGACAAAGTTTGTCTTGGGCATTTATAATTTGCCACCCTATGCCGGTGAAATCAACAAATCAACAAAGTTTTTCGAGTATAATTTACCACCGGCTTAGTTTACCAGTGTGCCACTGTCAATGTTTACGAACAGCATGTGTCACTGACAAGGTTTGCCACCATCACAGTATGTTGCTGGCAAAGTTTACCATCGGCGTAGTGTGCCAATGGCAAAGTTTGCGCAATCTTCTCATGTAGCTTAAATTTTATTTTTAATTAGTTAAACTAATGTTTCCATTTTTTAATATGATAAATCAACAAAATTTGTTCCGGGCATAGTTGGCCACTGACAAAGTTTGTCACCGGCACAGTGTCCTACAGACAAATTTTGCCACCGGCATAGTGTCCTACTGACAAAGTTTGCCACCGTCATAGTGTGCCAATGACAAAATTTGTGCAAACTTCTCATGTTTCTTAAGTTTCAATGCTATAAATCAACAGAGTTTGCTCAAGGCACTTTTTTTAAGGGCGAATTACACCTGCTCCCCCAATAAATTCTCTAATTACACTTTCATCCCTCTATTTTTAGCAATAATATCGTAGGACATGTTTCATAAATTAATTACAAAACAATCCAAATGTCAAAATGGTGCCAAACACATCCTTAATTTACATTTTTATCATCAATTTTAAAATTATTATAAATTTGATCTAGACAATTTGTATTTACTCAATATAACTATATTTTCAAACTTCACAAAATATTGCAAATAAACTCTTAAAACATGGCCTTATTTTTAGGTGGTTTATTGAGGAGATCTGGTGTAATTTTCTCTTTTTATAATTCATCTTGTATATTGTCATTTTCAGAATTCACAACCATTTTATATTGATCATAATTATTTATATTTTAAGTAATACTAAAAAATTACACGCGATACTCGCATGCGGACTTTTTACTTATTAATTCTATTATAAAAATATAAATTAATAATTTATATTATCGTAAAACTATTACTTAAATCGTAATATTGATTATAATGTAATATACGTGAAATAGAAGAACGATACTTGATGTGAAGAAGAAAGAGAAGAATAATATTGAGTAACAACTAAGTCACCATTGGTATATTGGTCTTTTTAATAATTGAGTAACCTCCTTGAAATGAAAAATTATAACGTTGCCTTAGCGTTAGATTTGGTGCGTTTGGTGACATCCCGGTAGCTCGTTGATCTTAACACTATAATAGTACTTCTTAAAACTATAAAAAAAACATTTGCAAAAAATTGAATCATGAATATTTTACCAGAGACTAAAAACACCAATGGTATTGCTTATACCTACAATAATAGATTTTGAAACTATAACATTTATGCTAAAGCAGTTACAGAAAGAAACATTCAACACAAGCTAAAATCATAATAAAACACCAAATTTCAAAAATCAATTTACATTGTACGGATTTCGGATTTGAAACAAGATCTGAATATACCAAATCGTAAAATCAGCGAAAAGGAAAAATAAAAGGTCAAATTTCACTTCAAAATGAGATTTGATAAAAAAAAAAAACTAGGTGAATTTGTTGGTTTGAACATTTTAGTAACTAGATTTGAAAATTCGGAGGAAATCCGGCGAAATCGGGAGAGGGAGATTTTCAGGTGAAGTCGTGTTGGAACACCATAATTTCTGGCAAAAATGGATCCAGCGGCAGTTCCGGCGAAGGGGATAGGGCGGCGGCGGTCCGGTCTCCGACGAAAGGGGGGAAGGTGTGGGGTTTGATGTTTCTCTCTTTAAGATTTTTGTAGAGGGAAATATTTTTTGGGTTTGTGAATTTTGTGAGAGAATGTGTTTTAATTTGAGTATCTATATAAAGGATTATAACCGGTTTGTAATGTTTCTCCCCGATTTTTTATTGTAGAAATCGGAGTTTTCTATATATTAATTTTCTTTCCATTTTATTATACTTACTCTTCCTATAATTGTTTCTTAAATAATCTTTTTATGGGTGGGCTGAAGATCAAGGACTCAAGACTAGTGTTGTTTTTCGAGTCGAGCCTTACCGAGGGCTTGGCTCGGTAAAGTTCGACTCGGCTCGGCTCGATAAGTTTTTTCGAGCCGAACTCGAGCTCGATTTTATACTCGTTTCATTATCAAGCCGAGACTCGACTCGGTAAAGCTTGTTAAGAGTAATTATATTAATAAATTATAATTTTGTATGTATATTTTAGTATTTTTTATAGATAAAGCTCAATTAAGTTCGTTAAAGCTCGTATATTTTTGAGTTCGAGCTCGTTACATGTTAATCAAGTTAGAGCTTAAGTTCGTTTTTTCACTCATTTTATTAACAAACTGAACTGAAGTTCGGCTTGATTAAATTCGAACTCGAGCTCAAGTATTAAAATACTCGACTCGACCCCAAACACTACCCAGGACTCCTCAGTGAGCTCCTCACCAAAGTAAATTCACCACGATGATCAGTTTTTAACATATAAGTTTTGGTGATTTCAATATTGGAGACATGCTCACCACAGTGAGTATATCAAAGCAACGCCGAAATGACTGTATTCTTTACTCTAAGCCGAGTTCATAATATATTAATTTTGAAAATCGATCCGGAATCAATTAATATAACTAATAGTGTTATATTTTAACTAAAAATGTTATACACTATTGGCTTCAGTCATGTACAATAAAAATTCAATAAAAAAATATTTTATGAGAGAATAAATTACTTATAATCACAAAAAATTTCGATTTCAACTTGGAACCAGTTATAAATAAGAATAAATTCTGATCCCAACTTGAGACCAGCTATAAATAAGAATAAACTCTACATTATCATATTGTATTACTTTTCATGGTCCCGTCTTAAATAAATATACCCCCTTATAGTAATAAATGACATAATATTCAATAATATTTATTCATATATATATTTTTTATTATGAAATTTAAGATGTAAAATACTTATCTAAAGTTGTTTGTGATAATAATTTACATTTTTGAGTGGTAAGTGTATATTTTAACTTTCGTGTAAATAGTAGTTCATTTATATGTAAACTTTATTATTGGACATAAATTATTTCTAACTTGCAAGTTAGTATTTAATTTTATTCAATAAATATAATATTTAAGTTATACATATTCTATTATTATAAAAGATATATTTTTAATATAAACTTTTAATTAAAAATAAATTTTTTATAAGAATAATTTTTTCCCAATAAGTTTTAACTGAAGGTCTAAAACTGATACTCGTCACGGGCAGTTAATGAGTATGCAATGTAGCTATACGTCTCTATCATGTGTTTGTTAGAGCTGTTCTTAGAAAATGAGAAATATCGTAGAGGAAATACGACAGATAGCGAGACTACTTCGATGCGTTTCCTGTCGGTGGATGATATTTAATTTCTTCAAGAAACTAAAGAGAACAAATTAATTATCTGCAAAATCACACCAAATGTATAATGCTAATAATGAAATTCAACATGAATATATCTTAGGGTGAGTGGCATAGAATTTAAATGCAGACATTAAAAGTACACTTCGGAGATCCACACAGAATCATTGTTTGAAAAATTATTGTAACAACTAACACGTAAATTGTACGCGAACAAGACCAATTTACAACAAGTTGAGTGTAAATTTGGTACTGTAAGGTAACTACGATCACACATTGAAATGGATCATACGATTATATAATCAACATAATATGCAGTACTAGTAGTGATCACATCTAGTCTAATTGTTACCCTTTCCATTTCCGACAATTGCCGAAACAACCTTTTTGACACTCTTGATCGGGTAATAGTAAAAGCTACTCATCGATGATGATCTCTTCAGCGAGCTTCCATTTCGAGGACCGAAGCACAATGTTGATGTAGGAGACCCCATCCCATCTCCGCTCTCGTCTTCCTCGAACGCGAACCGAACAGAGGAACTAGAACGCACCTTGTAGCTCTTCCGCGTGGTGAACAACGGAGATGATGGGAGCGAGTATGTTGACGAGAAGGACGACGAAGAGGAAGATGATGGCGAACCGCTCATTTTCTTGGAAGAGAATATGGAGTTGAAGATTTTTGAGTTCCTTGAGCCTTTTTTGGTTAAAGAGATTGGTTTCGGGGTAATTTTGTAGGAAGGAGGTGGTGTCAGGGCTGGAGGGGTGGTGTCCTGGAACGCGTGTTTTGGCGTTCCAGGCTGGGACTCCCAGAGGAACGGAACGGATCCTGCTCCGCCTCCGTAGTAAAATACACGGAAGGATGACTCGCCGGGGCTTGAAGAGGTTTTGGTTTCCTTGGAGGTGAGTTTGGCTAGGAATTTGTCATCTAGGAACTTTTGGGGAGTGGATTTTGCCATTTTGGTGAGGGAGAAAAGGGAAGTGGTGATCCAAGAAGAGGAGAATGAGGAATGAAATATTGATTGAACTGGATTTTGAAAGTTGAGAAGCTATACTACCTTAATTTATGAGCATTGGAGAATGTAATGCATTGATTGTTTGGTAATTTGAATTCTAGTGTAAGTATTTTTTATAATATAGATGAAGATGCCCGGAGACTGAGCTTGTTAGTTATTGAATTCAGGGTGATGTTGACTATTAAATTTTCCTGTACTTATAAAAAGGAATTTATTCTACTGCACATGGAAGCAATGCATGAGTATGGGTACCATAACATACTTATAAAAACTCACCTTTTAAATGTTTCGTGCAAGCTTCTCGTCTTGAGCTGAGCAAGTAATGTTGCATTAAATTCTGTTGGGTAACCCCAATCACACAAACTAACTAGTAGAACGGAACGGAAATGTAATGTGATGCTCTTACATAAATATAATTTAAGAACATAAGCGAGTCAAGTATAAATCATACATCCAAAACGATTAACAAAAGTATGTCTTAAACAAATCATGCCTTCCATTTTCGATTTTCTCAATGTATCAAAACTAGCATCTTCAATTTGTAAACATCAGAATCAGGAGGATATGTGATGTAAGTAATTTTCTTTTAAATACACAAACGATTTATACTTCACAAATTTTGAACTTGGTTTACGGGGACTCTTGCCGCGTTCTTAGTCCACATGGGCCATCTTGTCTTCAACTATTAGTTTAAAATCGAATTAGATTCCATTAACATATAATCACTTATTTTAAATTCAAATTATCTCGAATCCTAAATAAGCGATCGGTCAATTATACTAATTAATCATGAAAACGTGTTAAAGAAAATCTAGAACATCCGCTAGACCCATCATTAGATGAAGTATTAAATAATATAATAAATCTCATAATAGATTTTAAAAGTGTCGTTCTTTTTAAAAGGGTCATTTTAATTTTACAAATTGTTTAGCACTTCTTTTCTATTCTCTAGCAACCACTATAAAGAAACGCAATATTGTCATGTTAAAATGTCATTCCACTTATTAAAGTGACATTTTACTTTTGCAACTGTTTATAACTTCTTTTCAATCCTCCAATACCAGGCTACTTTAATTTTTTTTCTCTCACACCACAAGCAACACACCTTCGCCCATCCAGTTCATGTTTTCGTATGAATTATTGTGTGTGTTCTGATGAGACTCCGACTCAACTACACATTATTGCGACTATAAAACTCTAGGTGTGTATACGACTCGATTAGATTACTCAAATTAACGACCCCGATTGTGATGAGAATCGTCCATTTTTTTATTTGTTCAACATTTGGTTGGAGCTCATGTTGTCTCAATACTAGATTTCGCTATTTTGGAAGTCAGTTGCAATAATGAACATACTAATAGATCTATTTATACATCAATCATTTTAAAAGGCATCTCCTATGTGGCTTAAACTTTCTCTTCAATCGATACTATTCTACATGCATTGCTTTATTAAATTTATAAATATATTTATATTTCTGGTTTAGATATACTATGTAAAATTGCCACTTCTCGGTCGAATGACATAAATTACAATTGTTCGTTACTAATTTTTTGTTCTTTAATGGATTTGAAATATCGTTACTGAAAAGTATTATCAACATTTTTATTTTCTTTTGTTTGTTTAATTAAATTTATTAAACACAATTTCAGGGCTCTAACTGAAAAAGTATCAATCTCAAAATATAACATTTTAATAAAATTAATATATAGAGTATTAGGTATGTCACATCAAATAAGATTAGATAAATAAATATATAATTAATTTATAAACTTTATCGGTACCGCGTTAAGTTCGATGTATCATTTTTAGTAACTAAATATATCTTTTAGATGTTTTAATCGCTTCGATGGATGATCGATGAAGAGCTAGGCTAAAAATAAGAATACATAAAGGTATCCATATTCAAAAGGGGAACTTACATCAAAATGAATGTATCATCGAATCGATCTTTTATGCTGTTCCGAGTTCTATAAAAGACTATTTGGCTAACATACAATGGAAAAAATAAAACCAAGTTAAGATTTATACTTTAAATTAAGTTTTATAAATTTTAATCGTTAGTCGAACTTACACTTAAAAATCGGTTGAATTTGATATATGTTGGACGAGTTGGATCGTAACTGAATCGTAGATGAGATATTATTAAAAGATGCACCATTAGTATGATTTATGACTACAGTGGATTGCGGAGGAAATGAAATTGGTTGGGGGAGTGACATCAGGTCATTTAAACAGGGACCGAATGATTTAATATTGTAGGCTCAAATTGATTGCAATGTAGATACTAAGATATACATTTTTTGGCCGGTTTGCCACCTTCATCTTCATTATCTATTTCATAAAATTTCAAGACCATATATATTATATTTAATTTGTGCATAATTCATTTAAAAATATCACTACTTGGATCCATTGAACATGGTTTCTCAATGGTTTGCATATTGGACTATAAGTTTGAAACTATATAATTGTACTAAAAATTGAAAATACATACATAAGAATGTCAACTTGTCAATAGACTTTTTTTTCTTTTTTCTGTGATACATTTATATCATATTGTCGACTGGAATTTATATAGAGATTTAATTGACATTTGTCCAAATTATATAATTTGAAAAGGTCATGACGTACAATAGGACTATATGAGTTCCAAATGGGAGAATTATCAAACTAAACCATGTTGTGTTACGCAAATGATCAAGTCAATTTAGTTTAGTTTCTCATCAAACAAGGATCTGGATATCAGGATTCAGGACAACGTGCATTTGTGTAATTCAAATATATTTGACAGTGTCCCTATTGATGTTTTGACAATTTCCTTAAAATAACACTATTGGCAATACACTAGGCTAGAGTAGATAGATAGTGGAACCTAGATTACATAATTCAAAAGTAGAGGTGAGAGTGATAATTTGAGAATTTCAAAAATATATAAGAACGAGAGCGTACTAAAACGTTGATGAAAATAATTAATAATTAATTTATAATGCTACATAACAAGTATTGAAATTGTCAGTTTAAAGTTTTGGACCATAATTAAAACATGTCCAAAGCCTTCTAATCCAATACTCCAAGGCCCAAGCCCACAATTTTATTCAACTCTAGTGCCAAGTGGCTAGTAAGTTTGTAGAACAACAGTACAACATCAAAACTCAAAACAGCTGCAGCAAGCTCATAGTTCATACTTTTCTTTATCCTCCCAGTTTATACTTAGTTCATATGCTTTCTTTCAAAAGCTTGGGATCTGTGTATACATCAACTGATCAACGTGTCAATCTCCATATTTAATGTTTATCCTCTTAAAAGAAAGCATATTCACACATAGGCTTCTTGAAGATCAACATGCTAAACTGTTAATCTCCTTCACACATTCCAGGCGAGTCCTCACACACATTTGTTGGCTTCAGTGATGGGCGAATTAGCAAATTTTAATTAGCTAACTAAAATTATTTAAGTCTTATTAAAGCGCACTCTGCCCTTTCAAAGCGACAAAGCACGCTCGACACGCAATTTCACAGAACTAAAACTATCACGTTGGGGTGTAAAATAAATAAAAGAACATGTAAAACAAGCTAAATATATCGACATTGATGTTTTGAACCATATCAATATCTTCTAAAACTATAACAGTGTTTCTTCAAACTATAAGTAACACAGACTTTTCTACCGTCAGGCAGGCTTTCGTCCTACCTGACAACAGACATCGCCCAAGTATAATTTAATACTTTAAATTTGTATTTTTCATTACATGTAAAATACTAAAATGCCCATTAAAAAATAAGACTCGATAATAATAAATATAAAATATAAAGATTAATTTTATTATTAAAATTAATGGTCCCAGCCCAAACCAGACATCTTAACCCGGCCCGACCCATACCGATTCGGCCCAATCAGCCTGGCCCATACCGATCCGGCCCAAAAATAAAGCCCACCCACCGAACTGGATTGACACCTGGACTTCTACCATCCAGCCCACACTTTGTCCCGGGCCGACCCAATCCAATTCGGCCCAATCAGCCTGGCCCATATCAATCAGGATAAAATTAATGGTCCTGGCCCAAACCAGACATCTTAACCCGGCACGACCCAATCCGATTTGGCCCAATCAACTTGGCCCATACTGATCCGGCCCAAAAATAAAGCCCACCCACCGAACTGGATTGACACCTGGACTTCTACCGTCCAGCTCACACTTTAACCCGGGCCGACCCAATCCAATTTGGCCCAATCAGCCTGGCCCATATCAATCAAGCCAAAAAATAAAGCCCAACCCCCGAAGTTGATTGGCACCTAGGCTTCTACCATCCAGCCCACACTTTTGTGAGTTCTCAATAATAAAAATAAAGTGAATTATTAATGAGATTTGAACCTGTGATTATATGGTTACATAATAGAATACTAACCACTTGGAGAATTATCTCACATTGAATATTTATTGAAACAATATAGAAATATATATAAACAAAGTGAAAGATAATATATGAAATTTCACCTCAAGTGTGTGGATACTATATTAGGTGCGTATATGTATCTTCTTAATCTAAAAATTCATATCGTAATTTATTTTATATACAATATGTTTAAAGTTGGTTTACCCATATATTGAATTTACAAAATTTTATGTGTTAATTTACATATGGCTT
>JAYMSP010007000.1:0-10681 GCA_036897095.1 Plantago elongata
TTTACCTATAGCAGTAGAGCTGCACAAGTAACAAATCAGCAAAATCAGTACATACAATGATTTTAAGATCAGATCTAGTATAATACAACAAAAATATTAACTCAAATTAGCAATAACAAAACTAAATAAGTTATCTCAGCTCAATCCTCATTTCCAATCACAAATTCAAAAAACAAAAGGCTTCTATCACACAGCACAACACTCGAATAATACTAACCAAATAGCACAATACAACTCCCCATCAATTTATCACCAAATTTTCAATTCAGATCCAGAAGTCCCAATCCGTTCCGTAAACGCATGTCTAATCAATCACACAGGCACACGAATTCATCAACACGCGTTAATAGAAGCACAGTAAAGAGAGGTAGACACGTCAAGAGATACGAAAATGAGGACTAAAAGTAAACAATTAGGTACAGGACGAAAAGATAAAGAAAAAGGAATGCCACATGACAAGACGTAAGAAAACAAAAAATATCAATACCAGAAGAAGAATGGCAAGCACTTCCTCGATCAAGCCCCTGCGAAATTCGGCGCACCGCCACAAACGACCCACCGCCGCCTCTATCCTCCATCATACAAAACCTAACAAAAACCGATCCGATTTCACCGAATGCAATAGAAACAACGTATTAAAAAAACGGAAGGTTGATTAATCATTAATCATTATTCATTGATCATTATCCTTAGGGCTATTCCGAGATCTAGAAGCGCACGTGTACATTATTATCATAAGACCGAACGAACGAAATGAATGTAGCGGAAAAGATGATTACAGATGCTTGGTGATCGGACGGAGATATAGCTAATAGCTGAGCAAGGTAGCTGCAGAGAGAGATTGTATCGAATGCGTGAATTGCTGATTTGTGTGTGTTAGTGTGTAGATTGGTGCCGATAGAAGAGGAAGGAGAGTTTGCTTGTTTATCTGGGTGTAGAAATGGGAAGGGAGGTTGAGATTCTGTTGAAGAATGCAGTTGATGTTGGGTGGCCTGCGCGTCTGTTTTTAGAGAGAGGAGTGAGAGCTACTAGTTGGTGATATTTTTTTATGAGGATGATCTGGCTTTTTGTGACGTTTTCTGTTTTTTAAATCTTTACATTTATGAGGAGTTTTTTTAAATGTACTATCCCAAACAGTTTTTTATATTCTGAAAATTTGTTATATGAGTACTTACTATATTAATATGTGTACTTGTCATTGATGATAGAAATAAGGAAATGAAGTTAGTTTAATAATTAAGTTTAAAATATAAGTATAAAGTAAAACAACCGAATTAGCTGAAGTACCGATATCTATTAGTTACACATACGAATTAGAGTTGAGTCGTATAATTCAAAGTAACCTACTACGTACAAAAATTTACGTACATGGAAAGGAAGGTTCTTTCGAATCACATGAGAGTACATATACATTTTAGTAATAGAATCCATGTTATATAACTAAAATTTAAAAGAGGATGATCCCTTAATTTTTTCGTGTACATGTTGAATCACGGTCTAGAGCAATACAAAAATTTTAAATTCTACCAAAATTAATATGGTAAGACTATATGCCAGTATGACACTCTATCCGTATTTGAATAAGAGCAACATAATCAGAGTCAGTTTGACTATAATGTAACAAGTTCTTGGACTGTCAAGGTAAGGTGATCCAAAGTTATATTACATAGAGTTTAACGATTTTGATTTTTGTACTATATATTGATATATTATCTTACGTCCCAAAGGCGATGCCGACTTGCCGGTTAATTAGATGATGGAATGGACATTCGATATTTAAACAAAGACTATCGGGATGTTTGGTTCGGTATTCAAATTGATTTAATTCAGCTTCATTTAAATTTAATTAATTTTTACTATTTGTCTCTCCATTCCAATTTAGTTAATATTCAAATACACGTTCTCATATTTAAATACCGTACAAAATATATAAATATTATAATTTAACACCAAACATAAAACTAAATTTTAATTTATTATTATTCAACAAGTCGGAACTCAATTCAAATTTAGCTAAGAATATAGAACCAAGCATGTTGTATTTGTTTGTTGTTACTAGAAACAGTGTATATTTAGAGACTGATTGGTATAGAATTTAAGTGGACTTTTTCAATTGAAATTGAATTTTTTTAACAAAATATTCGATTTGAGTGGGGAGATGACCACTCCAGCAGTATAGTAAACCGCACCTTAGCCATATATATATACCACATAACTATAATGTCTTGTAATTTAGATTATACACTCATGATACATGTACACTACATATAAAGTAGCATAGAAAGTCTTGCGAGTACGCAACAAAGACCATTATTAGATCTATTTTTCCCTGCACATACACAAGTCACAAGTCAAAGTAGAGTGTAATGTGGAGTGATCCTAACCAAGCAACAAGAGTTAGATAGCTCTCTCCAATATCACAAAGCCATAAATGAAAGCAAACCAAGATTGCAGTTTAATGAATGTGTTACTTTGGGTATTGGTCTCTCTCTCACACATGGTGTGTTGGCTAGGCGTGGACCATCTCATAATGTGTTACACTCCATTTTCTTTCATTTCTTTTGTTTGTAACATGTATCATCACTACTAACCCTTCCTTTTGCTTGTGCTCATGTCCTACACGCATGGGATCAGTGTCAATAAACTTGCAAGGAAAAGATTGTGGGGCTAGACGAAGTGGTGGATTTTTCTTTTCCTCTTTCTTTCTGGAAATTCTTTCACATTAATGTACCAAACTCAAACTCGGTATCTGCAGACTATATGGCTTCCCGCTTTATATGGTATTGTCAATTTGAGGAAGATGAGCTCGGAGAAGCACCCAAATACACATTCCCAATCCAATGTATCTGATATGCTCGAGAACGTTTTAGAGGCGTTACTTTTTTACTAAGGTTCATATACTCATAATTCATTAGTCGTGAAGATGCGTTCAATTCTAAAGCCTTGATGAACAAAGTGTTTCTTAGTGTGTTTGCGAAGTAAATCAATAGTTTAAGTTATTTGCCATCACATGCGATCTAGAACACATACTTTAGAGTTTGAGCCTTAAAAGGTTTCAGGGCTTATACGGCAAAACATACGATATACGGACGTAAAATCAGGCTTGCAATCGACTTAGATACACTAACAAAAATATAAATTGAAAGCGAAATTCAACTTAATTGTAAAGGAGTATTATAATTGTAGGGAAAAAAGGAGATCAAGAAAGTGTAACGCAAAAGTAGAAGAAAAGGGCTAATTTGCAAAAGAGAGGGCAGGCAGTTCTCAAGGCTCATCCGCTCATGTGTTTATGTTCGGGTGAGTGGTCCATTAACACTTTATTAGTATCACTTTTGTAAATGTTCTCAATATGGCATACCGAATTTTCATAACTTTCATTTCCCTTCTCATGTGTTGGAACCTATGTCCCACCTCCAATTCATTTTCAATTCCACCTTATGTATATTTGACAATGAGGTTTTTATAAGGAACTGGTTTGTATAGAATTTAACAGGTCATTTTCAATTGAAATTATATTTTTTATGTATAAAATATTCAATTTGAATGGGAAAATGGTCACTCCAGCAGTATAATAAATATATCCTAAGTTGTTAGTAGATTCAAGGAATTTGTGCAAATCACCACTTCATGATAATGAGTAGCTACTAGGCCACTAGGTAGTGACTAATATGGCAGTTAGTTGGAGTAACTTGTAGTACTTGGACGACCATATTAGGTTTGTTTATTTGAATGTATAGATCAATAGTATTAAGATGTTTCCAAATGTCAAGTACCATTCGATGTTACCGAACCGAGTGTGGATTAACGTATATGTCTATTCTCGTGGCATTTTGTGAAAACAACAAGTTTTTGGTGAAAGCTACAAAGCTTTACACATTCCCATATCTCCACTAACTTTCTGTTGAAATTTTGATAGACCCAAATGACTAACATTTGGCCCCAGTTTTATCAATGATTGAATAGTTCGGTCATTCTAATCGAATAATCATATGACGGCATTTAAAACATTTAAAAGATCGAACTTGTTACACTAAAACCTTATTTTTGAATGCTTTAATATTGCAGTTGAGTAGGATTTATTTTAGAATGTGTAAACAATGAAATTGATCTGTTAAATTCTATTCAAGTTTTTGTTGCTTCAATTCATAGTAACAAAGTATGATCTTGCATGCCCATCTGTTATAAATTTATAATGTTGGGAAATGTACACCAACCTTGTTGTGGTGGAGAAAATGAACAACTTTTAGGAAAACAATATTTTTAGAGGTAAGAGATTTGACACAATGTAAAAAATAAGTAAAAGTTTTGAGTGAAAGCAAAGAATACTAACTGGCCTTAGGTAAAGTGACACTTTTACCATGATCATTCAACATGGTTGAGTACATATACAAAAGAAATTATGTATTAAAACACATAATGAATTCATCTCATCACAATGTAATCTTGCATTTAAGATTAAGAACCGTTTACTCATATTGGACTAGTTGTGATTCGATTGGTTTCCAATTTATTGTGAGTTTGAAGAGTTTATCGAACATGCACTTAAATTTTCGTATAACAACTCCGTCGATTTAGAGTGGTTTAAAGAAATCTAATATAAGTTGAGAAAATTAGTTTATACTTCTCAATTGATGTGAGTTTCTTATGTACCCCTTTCGGCAATTGGATTAGACTTCATAAATCGGCAACATTGATCATTAAAAACGAAAATGAAATTGAATAAAACTGGAGATTCATTAATGAAATGATACAAAAGGAATGTATTGAATTTTACTCTTGCAAGAAGATACGGTATCTATGAAACTGGTTTGGTGGTTAGTATTTATTGGTTGATATATACACAATAGTATTAGCTTACCAAATATAGAAGAAAAAGAAATATACCATAATCAGATTGGACCAAGTCGTCAAATTTCAAATTTATGTACGTGCTAGTCATGACTCGTGAACCTGTCACACTTATCTTGTGACTACTTTCAACAGAATTTAATTTATAATTTAGTGACTCATAATCCAACAACCAGTTTGAGATATGTCGATCATAATTATTGGAGGGTTTGTGTTGGTTAAACGCAAAAAAGCTCGTTTATATGAGATGCACATTGCAAGTATGAATATCACTCTCAACATTTATATAGTTATTTAAAATTTAATTTGAAATTTTAAAACGTTTCAATTTAAGTGAAGATATACTTCACCCATGCATTAATTCTAATAATGGAATGCTTATATTTAGAAGTATTTTCTTGAAAACTTTAATATGTCACTCCTTCGATATTGATTCCGAACAATTAATTCATAACAGAGTCGAGATGAATTCGGAATCTTAGAGTAGGTAGGGAAGTTAATTAGACTTTGTTCTTTTTCACTGAAAATTCATTCCGTTTAGTTTAGTTCATTTCAATTCTGTTTAATTATATTTTTCCACAATTCAATTTACTTCAAAATATTATAGGTAAAGAGAAAAAAGCCGTACTCACATATACTCCTATACGGCTATAGTGATAAAACTGTACACTGATTATGTATCAGTTATTGAGTTTATTGTTCTAGAATGATATGATATGGTGTATAGATTCAGTGGACAGTGAAATCAATTCATAGATTGCACTTTGATTTGACGATACCCGTTTATGAAGCATGTGATAGTTTCAACTGTTAAAATAATAATATAATACAATTTGGGTAATAATAATAATAATAATAATCATAATCATCATAATAATGTTATCCTTAATGATTGGGATGTGGATTGTTAAGAGGGATCAGGCACATAGCACAAGCATTGTGTGAGCCAATAGTATGCAAGATCCAATGGTTAGTAAAATGTGATCATTCCCTTTTTTCCATACCTTTAGAAATAGTAATACACTCCACCATAACAAAAAATAATAATAATAATAATAATAATAATAATAATAAAAAATAAATATGTGTGTGTGTGAGAAAAGTGATGATTGATGTATTTCAAAAAAGAATTATACCATATAAGTAAAATTTAAGGTGGCAAATTCAATTTCAAGAAAATGTATTTAAATTCAATCATATTTACTAAATTTAGTAAAAATATAAGTCTTTTTTTTCACTATTCTTTATGTCTTAATTATTACTAGAAAAATATATTAATAGTAAATACTATAAAACTGGATATATAAATTGAAAAATAGATATTCATAGTGGCAAGTCAACTTAAATATTTTATTTTTAATACTTCTTTTATGTTGTAAAAGTCTTACTTCAGTGAAACATTACAAATTATATTCCTCAAAAAATAGAAAGAAAATTAAGATAAGTAATATGTTATAATTAATGTAATCGACATAAAATTCCAACATAAATAGGCCGTGTGACATGCATGGTGAGAATTTGTAATGATAATTTATTAAAAAATTAAAAAAATTATATAGGATGGAATTACAAATTTCAACTAGAAGATATTATATTTGATTCCCTTGAATGACTTTTTTTCTCAAATAAGCAATTCTTATTTTTATAGATATATACCATTTGTTCAACCTAACATATTATTTACAATCTTACACATTGTCAAGTTTTATGCATTGCGATCTTACATATTACTACCATAATATCAACTTTGTCATGGTAGGAATAAACATACAAATCAGTATTGTATATAAACATTATTGTAGAGTAGTATAATGTTTGGTTTGTTGATTGCTAATTTACTTTTTTTTTATTTGTGCTTATAATTTTGTTGATATATTTTTTCTTTTTGTTTTTTTATATATGTGTGTGTGTGTGTAATAAAAGTGATGGTCCAGATGAAAGAAGAGGTGTACCACATAAGCAAAAAATGAGGTGGTAAATCAAGCAAAAAATAAATAATTTTTTAATTCACAAAATTTTCATGTTAGAAAGCTTTATCTTTAAGAACCAATGAGCGAAAAATTCGAAAAAGGTACCCTAAGTTGTGATATTTTCAAAAAAGGTACATTTGATTGTTACTGTCCGATTTAATTTGGTACCTTAAGTTGACATTGTGTCTAATTTTGACACCTCTTGACACGCATGACAGTTTAATAACGTGACACGTGTTACATTAAAAAATACAGAAACGCGGTGGACCTAAACATAAATATGATCATGTTTATTAAATGCAAATAGATCCTAAGTGTTAACAATATTATTAAACTACCCATATAACACTATATCTTTATTGAAATAATTTATAAAAAATAAAGAATAAAATCTTCCATGGATGAATTCTTCCGCCGTGGTGGAGCTTCCAGATTCGGCATCTTGGATACTCCGTCGAGGATGAATCACTTACAAAATCCAAAAACTCAATTGAAATGTTTATTGTAGCAAATCACGTTTTTGAATTTTTAAATTTATTTATTCAATTTATATGTAATAAAATGTGAAATATTTTTTAAAATATTTTTTGAATTATATTAAATAATTTATACACATAAATTACGAGAGAGTGACACGTGTCCCACCTTTTTTATAATTTAATTGACTTTAATTATTTTTTATTTTTATTTATTTTTCATATATACAAATTTAATTTAAAATTATAATTTATAATTTTTCAGAATTTTATACATTTTTTTATAATTTAAAATTAATTTTTTCCCTCTTTCTTTTTTCTTTTAACCTTATTTTATGTTCATTTTACAAAATAGGATTGATTTATAATAATTGAAAGTTATGTGGTAAAGTTTGAAATTGTCAAAATTTATTTTATTTGTGATTTCACCCATCAAAATTTTAAAATTTCAAATTGACACGTGTCGCTTAAATAAACTGCCACGTGTCACGGAGGTACCAAAATTGGACACAATGTCAACTTACGGTACCAATATCAAACGGTAACAATCAAAGGTACCTTTAAAAAATGACACACCTTAGAGTACCTTTTTTGAATTTTTACCGAACCAATAATTAGTTGTTAAAGTCCCCTATTTACATGGCTATGTTAGATTAAACTATATTTGAAAGAAGGTTAAACAACTTCAAACGTGGTCACTGTTAACATGATATTTATTAGGATAAATTAAAGCATAGTACCTTTTGTTTATCTACTTTCTATATAAAGTCCTCTCTCTTCATTTGCTTTTTTACTCCAATACCAAGTTTTTGTTAAACAACCTCATTATATTTTGTGGATGTTGAGAAGTTTTTTAACACTTTTACAAGAGAATTATAGTAATTTAGTAACAGATTAAAATATTTAAATCTATTTATCACATGTATTTTATTAGATAATGTGTTATCGTACCATACATGCATTAATCTTAATTACTTAAAACATTTACTCAATATATAGTATAAAATGTTTATTTCCTATTCAATTTGTAAATATATAGTTACAATTCAACTTTTGTGATGGTATCACTAAATATACTTAGGAACTCAATTTAAACTCATGTATTAAATTTGAACGTAAGTTAACCCTAAAAATATGTGCGCTGATTTCAATTTGAAAGTCCAGATGGACTGGTAAATTTAACCTTAGTAATCGAATCATTTGAACTCAAGTGTTGATACGGGAATATGTCCAGTCCATCATTGAGGCATCCCAAGGACAAATCCTAAGGCATCATGGTATTACGAGGACGAAGCTCTAAAGGATCCGAGTCACCATCCGTGGTCACTATCGGGGAAGGCATCCGAAGAATACCATGGCAAGGATAGCCGGACAAATGCGTCACATCCGAAATTGACGCATCCAGACCCTCATCCCGTAAACACATCCGAACCTAAAGATAACCAAGTGGAGAAAATCATAATACGTCAGTAGCGGAGGGCCTTGTTCCGGACAATTCGGTCTGGAACCTTCATTTCGGGTATATCCATGAGTGGAATGACGCCAAGGCCCTCAATTGTAGACTAATCTAACCCTATAGCCCAAATGCTACATGGATTATGACAATCATATGATCCACGGGCTTAATTAAGCTCTATTAGTCCAATACTTCATACGGGTGCAAAGTCTAATCAAAATAGGGAATTAATCTCTATAAAAAGGGAACACCTTTCAAGGTAAACTCAAGTATGCTCACTTAAGCTCTACACTATACTATAAATCTATTGCATTTGATTATATAGAGTTGGCCTACAACCACTCTTAAGTAAAGTCTCGTATCCGGGTTGATCCAAGACAAACCGGGTCTAAAGGTTCTAACCCTCCCCCGAGCTAGATCTGTGTAGTTTCGAGTAGCAGATCCGGACGCAAAGGAGTGAAGCTTGAGCCATTCGAGGTCATGAAGAGTTGTGACAGTTGATTGATTTTTAGTAATATCCGTAGTTGGGACTTTTACCTCAACACAATTGGCGCTGTCTGTGGGAATCCGAACAAAAAGCTAGGACACTCGCACTAAGTATCCGAAATGGCAAGAACTAGGAGGTCAGCTCGGATCGTGGAAACGCACTTGTACTGATTTCCTGCAACAAAGTCATGGTTATAGATAGCGCACTGCTAACATTTCTTAAGATCTGATGTGCTCTACCATGTAAATAAAAAATCAACATAATTCCCCGTCAATCGAAAGATGTCCTAGTAACTGGATGAGATTGTAAATAATGAACATGCATACATACATAGTCTTATAGTGATCCTAATAAAAGTTGACTTAAATTAGATCACATCAGATAAGTGTGCAAATAAAGTAGGTTGTTGTGAGAACTCTAAACACAAAACAACAGTGGAAGGAGTGAAGTGTGAAGTTATAACGGAGATGAGATTGTTATTGTATAGTCGGTTTGGCATTTGAATGAAGTAGGTGGTGGTGGTGGACTGGTGAGATTAATGGTGACATTTTTTCACAATCACTGGTCCAAATAACCTACACCCAGATTGGGAAAGACTCCAAATCACAAATCCCAGTAAACACCTTCACAGATAATTAGCCAACAATACAAATAAAAGAATGATCTTTACCCTCTAAGAAGCCCTATCACCAAAATTTGTACACAACTGTGATACATGAAGTTACATTCAACATATATTCTGGACCTAATGCTGCTCCAGGTTCCCAAGTACTATGCGAGCAAAGATTTTCACTTCAGTTGGTGCATTCGCTAGCGACACGCATGATACGTGGTGCTCCAGCCTTCTGGACTCATCTGGAAGAGGCTCACATTATGCGCAGAGTGACGGCTACTGGGTACAGTAAACTACACAAAAGGAAATTTTTAAAAGATGAATAGATGTTTCCCTATCATTTTAAGTAATACAAGTTCAGCACAGAGATTAGAAAAAGTATTTGATGCATGAAGGTAAATATGACAACATACCTGAAGAAGAGCAAATGCAGCACACGATTTAAGAGTAGGACAAGGGTTTCGTAGCATAGCACAAATCTTCCAATCTCAGCTCGGCTGCTTAAAAAGGAAAATCAAAAGAAAACTCAGCACAGATTGACAATTAAATCAACACACCAAATTAAAATGAATCTATGAGCACTCTACATATGAAAACGGACAAACAATCATATCTATATAAAATCCGTGAATGCAGAGTACAAGCATACATATACCAAAGTCCTTCAAAGAACAAAATTCTCGAAAGTATTAGATACCTACAACTAGTCCTTGTAGAAATACTTCAACAATTCTTCACAAATATGTACAAGATATTGTAGTTTCAGAAAAAACATATTGGTGGCATGAGACTCCACATACATGCCTAACGTTGTAACAATTAAACAATTTG
>JAYMSP010007001.1:0-10681 GCA_036897095.1 Plantago elongata
AACGTACAATACGGACTTCCATAAACCGGCTCTATGAGTAAGAAAGCTGTAGAACGTGAAATTATTTTTTCAAGTTATGTAGACTTACTCATACATCCGGACTATATAAGAATTTTTCGGCACTAGGCACTTTCTTCTCAAGACTCAACTAAAATCTGCGACAACCGTAGGTGACCGAAATCACAAATTCATTAAGATAACACAACAAACCTAAACATTCCCAAATGATCAACCAGCTATTTATCGTATAAAAAAAAGTCAGTTAACCAATGGACAATGATAAATTGGTGTATAATCAGTCGAATCAAATCCAGTAAGGCTAAGAAGAGTCTTAACTCAAATTTACTCAAAATGAGCTCTAATTAAGTTCCTGAATCTCTAATTTACAAAGTATAAAGCAATAAAGAAAGAATATTACCTCAAGTAAGAACCAGAATTGATTGCTCAAACTCTGTAATCGATGTGATGTAAGTTCCTTCTGATTGAAGAGAGATTTGATAGATAAATTGAGGTTCAGAATTGTGCTTGTGAATTGGGAATTGTGTTATTTGATAGAAAAGTTTGCGATACTTTCATCGTAAGCCCAAATGTTTTAGTCGGTGTTTGTTATATAGATCGAGTGTCACATTCTCACTCAAATCGAATATTTTGTACATGAAAAATTCAATTTCAGTTAAAAAATGACACTCAAATTATATCTCAATCCGTCCTTTAATATTTATACTTGAGCCCAACAATACTTGGAGGATCAATTTTCATAGGGTAACCCGTTTTATTAACCAGTGCTAGCCCAAATGAAATCATAATTATGAGTTATATTGTCCAACTAAATAGGGTCTTTCAACGATAATGCCTGCCTGATTGCAGGACCCGGGCATCCCTGGCCCAACCCGTCCGGACCAACTTTATACATTGCCTTTATATATATATTTTTAGTAAAAATGGATAAATAAAATATGGGCAATCGGATTCAAACCCATAACTTCTAAAGTTTGTTGTCCACAAATTACTATTTGAAGGGTATTAGAGAAATATATATAAACATATCTCGATACAACACATTCATTTTCAACAAGTACGTAGGAAATAAATATATAAAAAGATTAATTAAAGTCAATCATTTATAATAAAATAAAATTAAAAAAAAGAGTTAACATAATATGTTAATAGTAATAATTTATTATAAACTATATATTTAAGTCTTCAAAGTTTATAAGGTGATTAATTTAAAATTACCTTATAGTTTGTCAAACACCTCTCCGTGTATACGAAATTTGTAATTGCATCATATAAGTCTCTAACTGGGTATAACCCAACCCTAACACGTTAAAGCTCGACAAATTATCTATGTACATGTACGGTTTGGATACATCCGCGCTGTTCTAATCTCGATCAGAAGTCGATTTGAATTCGGCCCATTCCCAATTTAATACACAATGTAGAATTCAAAATGTCCAAAATTTTTGTTGGGGGACGAGGGGCTAGGGTGATACCTTCCCCCTCCTCCAGTTGACCATAGAAAAAATTGTAACAATATGTTATATGTATCAAATTATGTTAGCGAAAAGTTTACGCAAAAAACATGTGGAGAATTAATTTCATGAAAGTAAACATCTCTCCCATATAGGGTACCTCCCCCCAATGTACAATTCCTGATCGCGTATCCCCGGCGCGTGTCCAAAACTTGCCATGCCCAAAATCAAACACCCACTAAAACCATTTGCATCAAACCCTGAATTCGGTCTATACACAAATTTTGACACATTATTTGCCTAAAATTCAAAATGACCCAAATTTTTGTCAAGGGGTAGAGTGATACCTACCCCTCCACCCTAACTAAAAAATTTTGTGAAAATATTTGAGAAATTATGTTAGCGCAACATAAAAAAATACCCCGATAGCGGGTACTACCCATCCCACCAACAAAAATTTACTCCAAATATGTGGAGAATTATTTTCGTAAAAGGAAACATTTTCAGCCAAGTAGGGTACCCCATGTAGCGGCCCGGCTTCGGATCGAGGTCCGGACGTCAAGGATTATGCCGAACTTCCAAAATATAGATATATCAAAGTAATAATTATTACATACCCCAAATGTAATTTATAATTCGATAGTTATTACATACGTCTATACGAGCAACAACGGAATAACAGTGCCTACAGTCAGTCAGTCTATCTATCTACCCGACCTTTCCTCGTGCTCTAAACCTGGGAAATCAAAGTTAAACAGGAAGAGTGTAAGTCAATAGACTTAGTGAGGATAATCAAGCAAGTATAAGAAATGCATGAATGCAACAGGATAGCAAATCAACACAACACGCTGATCAGACAATTTTAAACAGGGGGGAAATCGTTAACAGTCAGTCAGAATCATAGCACATGAAAGGTGCTAGATTTACAGTACTAAACAGTAACTGTCTTGGGCTAGACCGAACGGATCAGGTTTCGATCAAACAACAAGTAGCGGCGTGACTGCGCGGGAGTTGCTTTTATGACGGTCACGACCCATCACAATTCATAAAATAGGACCGTTTGAATAGTCTGAACAGTCAGTCAGGAGCCCGAACAGGTAGCGCTGCAGATTGCTTTACAACATTTGTCGACAACGTCAACCAGGACGGTTTCCCAAGTTTTTCCAAAAACAATGTGTGGTTGCTTTTAAAATCATTTTTTGTGCAATGCAGTTTATGTGGATCAACAGGACATAATTAGGATGAAATATCAAGAGATAACTGGAATAGAAGAATATCAGGTCAGAATCAAGCTACAATAAGAATTCAGTTCCAAAAGATTCAATACTAATGATACAGTCAGTAATCACAATTAGTAATCGGGTCAGTCGGTCGTTGTCGTGTAGCCGAAGTCAGTGTTAGGCAGACAGATAAATAGGCAGGAACAGGTACTGGAATTTAAAGACTGGAAGGGTAACAACTTTCCCAGGGCCGGATGCCGAAAGCCTGAAATTGCTCACCTTGAATGGACTGGTACGCTATGCAACTTCGTACTCCTGATGCATGGACAATGCTACTTAGCTTTTACGCAATAAAAACTATAAGACTCCCGGAAAATACCCCCCAACAACAATTACGACATGAAAACGTTTACGCACATAATTCCATATAATCGTATGGAATCCACCAAATATATTCATTTTTACGACGAGCATAACACATAACAAATATCTTCATGATACCTCAATTTCCTAAGAAAAATGAATACAAAATAATCAGAAACAGAACAATTCAATTTGCAGACTCTTGGACTTCCTAACTCCACATAGCATACTTTGCAAAAGATAGGCTATCCTAATCCAAATTGTTGTCATTATATAGAATACCATAGGAGCATTGTATCCTATTAATTCCTAGGTATGCATTTATAAGATGTATGGAAACGTAGTAATCTGATCTTATCTAAATTCTATAAAGCATGTGGAATATCTGATGGTTCCTAAGGCTGAACAAAGTGCATCTCAGTGTCTCACGAAGGAATAATCAAAACCGACACAACATGTAGGAGCAATGACTAGCTGTTCCAATCACACAAGTTGTCAACACCTAAATAGCTAATAACCTAGACTCAATACAACTACTCAAACTAATCATCACAGAAACAGCCCAATGCTGATTAAACTATCAAAATGCAGCTCTTCTAATTTTACTCAACATGTATAAGCTAATATTCGACTGTAAATCTTAGTTTCACAACACTGAGTAGCCCGGGCAGGGCCAATAACCAAAAACATACCATATCCAGACCACATATACACAAACTCGGCTAGAACCGAAACCACCCTATGGTAAACCATACCCGCATACGCAATCGAAGATGAAAAATAAACACAACAACATACAGCATAGCCTCACACAGTAACATCATCCACTCCGTGGACTGCAAGCAGGCATCAACATAGCACTAATATGGATAACAGTATATACAAAGTTTAACCATACGCAGTAAACCTTCTCAATGCACATGTAATCAACTAGTACGGCAGCATATACGCGACACACAATGTTCGTCATGCCGGCAAGGCAGTGACGATCACCAACAATAAGCAGACTCAACAGATAGCAATTCAACAGAAAATAATTGATTTCACTATTCCCATCCCAAATTCGAGAAAAATCGGAAAAGGAATAGGTTACTAACCGGAATCGATCGCGAGCAATGACACTAATCCGGTGAATATGCGCGGGTGAGAGGCGGAGGTGAGTTGAGGGCAAGAGAGAGAAAACGGGCAGGGGTCGATTTCTTTCCGGTTGGTGGTGTGTAGCGGAGAGAAGCATGGAGAACGACTATTTGTAGCCGGAAAAGCGCCGACCACACGGCTCGAAGCTCCCTCGTTCGTCGCCGCGTACTTGTCTTGCCACGTGTCGTCTCCCGGCCACGTGTCAGCTCCCCGGCCACGCATCAAGGGGGTACCTTCGTCTTTTCATGCGGCGGCTACTTAAAGGAGAAGGATTGCAGCTGGTGGTCGGTTTCTCGTGGGTCGGAGAAATGACAATGGCGGACGAATGGATTGAATTGAACTGACGGAAAGGGGGGAAGAATTTGGGGGAAGAAGAAGATAAGTGAAGGGGTATAATGGGTATTTTACCCTTATATAAACCTGGTTTCTTCTGGACTCCAAATGGCTCGTAAATAAATTTCGAAAAATACAAATTTGATATCCAGGACGATATTGGACACGAACTGAACTAGGATCAAAAATAATTTTATTTTATTATTTTATTAATCTAATATCAAATGACGTTTGAACACTACTCGTAATTAACTGGCGGATACAACCGGCCGTTAATTTTTTAATTTGACTCGTTGTTAATGGTCAAATATATTCGCACGCGTCGAGCCAGAGGTCAATGGTCAGTTAAAATAATAATATTATTATCGGATTAATTTCTGATACAACGTAATAAAATTCATGGTTCTTACACCCCAGATGTACATTTACAGATTGGGTACACCTGTGCCCGTTCAAAATTTACCATGCCAAAAATCCAACCTACACTAAAACCCAATATAGACACAACACATAAACAAACTAATTTGAATTTGATCCGTACAAAAATTAACACACAACCCACCTAAAATTCAAAATTGCCCAAGTTCTTTTTCAAAGGATAGGGTGGTACCTACCCCTCATCCGTCCGACAAAAAGCAAATATTGTGAAAATATGTGAGAAATTATGTAAGCGAAATAGAAAAAAATCATTCAGGTAGGGGTACCCTCATCCCCACCAACAAAAGTATATGCAAAAAAGAATTGTTTTCACGAAAGAAAACATTTTCTCCCTTATAGGGTACCTCACCCACCCTCAATGTACAAGTGCGAATTGCATAACCCCATCGTCCATCCAAAACTTGTTATGTCCAAAAATCCAACCAACATGAAGACCCAATATGAACAGATACTTGAATTTGATCCGTACATAAATTTTACACACAATTCGCCTAAAATTCAAAATTACCCAAATTTTTGTCAGGGGAGAATACCCACCCTTTTGCCTGACCTTAAAAAGTTTTTGAAAATATGTGAAGTATTATATTAGCGGGACATAACAAATTTATCCTTATAGGGGATACCCCCATCCCACCAACAAAAGTTTACGCAAAAGTCGGTGGAGAATTATTTGTTGTGAAATGAAACATTTTATCTCATGTAACCCTCCTCCCCCATGTAAATTTACGAATTGGGTACACCCGCGTCCGTCCAAAAATCACTATGCCCAAAACCCAACACACCCTAAGGAATATGACCCCAACCCATGAAGATACTAATTTGAATTCGATTCATACACAAATTGATACACGATACGCCTAGAATACAAAAAGACCTAAGTTTTTTTCAAGGGGTTGGGTGGTACTTACCCCCTCCTCAGCCCGACCATAAAAAACATTGTGAAAATATGTGACAAGTTATGTTACTGAAATAGTAAAAAAATGCCCGGTGTGAGTACCCCCATCCCCACCAAACAAAAGTTTATACAAAAACATGTGTAGTTGTCTCATTAAAGGAAACATTTTTTTACCATATAGGGTACCTCCCCGCCCCCAATCCCCCGGCGCTTGTTCAAAACTCGGCATGCCCAAAATCCAACTAACACTAAGACCCAATATGAACCAATCTTCGAATTCGATCCATGCATAAATTTGACACACAATTCTCCTAAATTTCAAAAACTGCTGAAGTTTTTGTCAGGGGGTACCTACCCCTCCACCAGAACAATAAAACAATTGTGAAAATATGTAAGAAGGATGATCAGGCAGGATTTCGCCTTGTCTGACAATAGGCACCAAATTAAAAAATTGACATATTTATTTTGTTAAATTTTAAAATATTAAAATAAAAAACTAAGTAATTCAAAAAAAAGTATTATTTCATTTTTGAAAATATTTTAGAAGGTAAATTTAAATTTCTTTATTGATATTTGTATTTTTCTAATTTAAATATTCTTAAGGCGGCAGGGCAATCGCCTTGTCGCCTTGGCGACACCCCATCGTCCTTCCGCCTTATAAATACCTAATTAGAAAAATACAAATATCAATAAAAAAAATTCAAATTTGACTTCTAAAATATTTTTAAAATTAAAATAATATTTTTTTAATAATCATCAAATTTTTACTTTAGTATTTTAAAACTTAACGGAATAGATATGTTAAGTTTTTTTTATTTGATGCCTATTGTCAGGCAGGGCGAAAGCCTGCCTGACCGTAGAAATTTTATCTGGGTAGGGGGTAACACCCATCCCACCAACAAAAGTTTACGCAAAAATATGTGAAAATTTATTTTTTTGAAAGGAAACATTTTATCTCATGTAGGGTACCTCCACACCCCCTCCAATGTACATGTACGGATTGGATACATCTGCACCTGTCCAAAACTCGTCATGCACAAAACTCATCCCATGCTAAGACCCAACCCAATAAAAATTGATTTGAATTCGATTCGTACAGAAATTGATACACAATGTGCCTAAAATCTGAAATGGCCCAAGTTTTTGTCAGGAGTCCCTACCTCCTACCCCACCTGACTATAAAACAATTGTTAAAATATATAAAAGAAACTTATGTTCGCGCAATAGAAAATATTCGTCCGGATCCTTCCCTCCCACCAGCAAACTTTACGCGAAAACATTTAAAGAATTATTTTCGCGAAAGGAAACATTTTCTCGCGTGTAGGATACCTCCCCCCCCCCCCCCCCCCCCCCACCAACAAAAAACAACAAAGAAAAACTTGTTGTTTTAATTAGTATACAAAACTTCGGGTAGTAGGTCTTTCTGACATTGAAATTGCAGGTTGGGTATGTTTACGTGTTTCAAAATTGTTGGTGGGGTTGTGGCCGGGTATGTGTTATAAAGTCCGTTAAAATTATTGGGTTCCACCCCCGATGGACTCATTGTCATTCTATAGTAATAATTTATTCACGTGTTCATTGCATATAACATTTTTGCCTCAATATTATATTGTTACTATAAGTATTTCTATTGCAAAGTCCCCAAGCCTGATCAATATTACCCACAACATGATCATTCAACCCACCTTAAGAACAATCATGTGGTTAGAGAGTCCACACCATCACACAAAACGTGCATCATGTTGTTTGACACAACTTCATATAATTCCAGATGTTTCTCTTTTTCAGGAAGCTCAGCACAATCATCAATTTTATATTAATGGTAGAACATGATGAGATGTCTATTAAATTACAATAGACCTCATGAGCTTCTTGAATTATGAACATGTATGAATTTGATCTGAATGAAACAAATTGTCCTTGCTACCTTAACCATCACATCAACTCGTGTGGAGCATATGAAGTAAATTGTTTGAGAAACTAAGGAAAAATTTCTAAGGTAACTGAGTAGAGGAAGTACTTCGCTCTGATAGCTGAGAAAATAATCAATGGAGAACATTTGGTTGAGAACCAAGTGCTCTAGGAATCAAGAGATATGATATTTGTAAGGGTGGCTCATCTATCTTAGTGGATTCTTAGGTCTGAGAAAGGTCAAAGTGGATTAGTTGAAAGATTATGCCACATTCAAATACCACTATATTTTGATGTGTTATTTACTTATTGCATATATCTTGTAGAGTATTTACAAATTTAAATTATGCTAAACACTTGCACTTATCACTCTAGGTCTTTCACTCTCTAAAACTAATATCAGATTTAATAAAAACTACTATATGTAACCAACATACAAAAAAGAATTCATAAATAAACAATGAAATATATACTGGTTAAATATGCAACTGATTCAACAAATTTCCGTAGTTATGCCACGATATAGTTTACGCTCAATAATAAATATAAATGGAAGTCCACAATAAATTAATTGAGACAACTCATGTGCTGGTACATGCTCCCCTCACAAAACGATTTTGTATGGATAAGACAAAGCTACCGAACCGACTTATCACAAGAATACCCATCTGATAATTTATGTGCTAAAACATTTGCGTCACGTTTAACCTGCCAAAAATTTCGTGGAACAAAATTCTCCATCAAATGCCTCAATTTCTATGAAAAGTGACCAAGGAGTATATATGAAATTTGTTGATTTAAGAAGTCTAATTTTCAAATAACAATTCCTTTCAACTACTAGGTGTTACCACTCAGAATTTCGAACAATTTTAGATATTAATTTGACTGACAAACCTTTCATATTTTCATCAACTATAAGATATAACATTGTCGTAATGATCCCTAAAACAACACTAAATACGACCCCATGCATATTCGAAATCTACTGACCGTATCAAAATTGTACACCGTAGGATATAGTTAGTAGCTGAATGAACATGGAGGGAGTTTATCACATCAATTTTATATCTTATTTTGTTATATAAGAATGTTCAATTGATAATCGATGTGCTAATACATTAGCCTTATGTTTAACCTGGCGAAAGGCTCCATTGAACAAAATTCTTGTTCCCCTTCCAACATTGTTAAACTGTAGATAAAAATTGATTAATTTCTTGTTAAATAGAGGGAGAGTATTAAATATTTAATAAATGCTCATTTTATAAAATTTTATTATTTTACTTTATTTAAATTTATATTTTATTTTAGTACATAAAATAATTTATTTAATAATTAGTAATAATATTATAAATTGTTGGCTTTGAATTTATCTTGTCACAAATAATTCAAGTATATTGCAAATGTAGCGCCCCGTCCGGGGTGGTATCGAATCGGGTGCTACCTCAGTGGTGTCCCCAATCGCCCGAAGCGCGGTTGATCGATCAGTGCCGGATAAGGGGAAAGCCATACCCAGAATATAAAACAAACTTATTTTATTAACATAATATTGGTACTGTACAAAAGTAGGGTAGTTGCCGATATAGTTATTTTCCAAACCAATAAAACACGGCAGCGGTAAATATCTGGTCCGGTTACTAAGCGCCTGGTTATCTTACCCGATCGTCTACCCGGTTCTCGCAATCCTTACCTGGGAATGGAAAAGAACAAACATGACAGAGACGATAAGTCACCAGACTTAGTGAGTAATATTTTATGATAGACGAGAAACCAGACACAGACACTGATTCCAAACAGAGTTCACTTAACAAGATCGGATTAAACAGGCAAAATAGTACACGTACAAGGGACCTTATGGTCATTTATTCAAAGTTCCCAACAAGTGCCGAACTGGCGATCACAGGACTAGACGCAATTACAGGAGGGCAGAACACGAAAATAATCATTGGTGCTGAGTGGCAGAGGACACTGACAAATAATATTGCCGAAAGGCGGACATTACAATCAAGAGAGACGAACAACATGTATCAGAGATAAACAAGGGTGCCTAGTGGTGGATAACAAGTTAAGATCAAACCACAGGTGCCGGTTGGCGGGTAACAAGTTCACACAATTTCCAGAGGACGGATACAGAAGAAAGACACAGGTACCGAAAGACAGACAATAACACTAAACAGACACAGGTACAGAAAGGCAGATAGTAACACTAAACAGACACATGTGCAGAAGGACGGACAGTAACACTAAACAGACACAGGTGCAGAAGGACAGACGGTAACACTAAACATACACAGGTGCAGAAAGACAGACAGTAACACTGGACAGACACAGAACACCACATTCGATTATCAAATCAAAATCATACTAGGGGTCAGAGTCTAAGAGTCAGCGAAATATCAGTACGATCAGACATTTTGCAAGTCCTAAAGTTAGGTCAAATATTACGACTAGGCGTAACTGAATGTAAGAGCTTAATAGTAACAATATGATGGCACTTTGTATTCCCAGGGCCTGATGCCGAATAAATACTCACTTGAATAAAGATAAGTGAGGGTCTTCACCTTGGTTGGGCTGGTATGATACGCAGCTTTGAAATCCTGATACAGGAACAATACCACTTAACGTTTTACGCAAGAACAATTATAATTTCCCGTAAAATTTCCCCACAATAGCAATCAGAACAAGCAGTAGCAGTCAGGAAAATAATTCATTAATCTCTGGTTAACTCCATTATTTCCAGATATATTTCTTCGTATAAAACCCTGGAAAGACTGCAATCCTACATAATTTTCTAAACTAACAGTAGTTCCTTATAACTAATACAGAAATTAGATTCAGACTACAACAATTTAGAGCATTTACACAGTATATTACTCGAATCAATTTTAACTATCTCAAATGGTCATACAAGTTCC
>JAYMSP010007002.1:0-10680 GCA_036897095.1 Plantago elongata
GATCGACTGATACTATCTACGCGGAAAAACTCTCTTCGATTTTCTCTCTACTTTCTCGATCTCCATAAATGTCCCGACCATAGTGGGGGTCAGCTTATACTATAGGCAGGGAAATTGCCTTCGATCTTGATCTCCATGACGGGCCGAACCGGTATGTGGGGTCCGACATAAATTTATTGCGAATAATACCGTGAAATTATTGGGAATAAACCTATTGATTGTGTTGTATACTTTTGTATTCTATTTTTTTCGATTCTTAAGGGATATAATTGTCACATAAACAAACACTCAATGACATATATAATATTGGATGAATAAGAACTACAGACCAACATTGTGACCAACGTTGTTCACATAATGACTATTTTATCTTTTTTATAATTTATTTAATCATCTCTTTTTATTAATTATTAAAATAAATTACACCGTGATATTGTTACGAATTAGTACTACTTAATTTATATATCATGGTTGGAAAGCATATGTATATTTCTACATATGCATTAGCATATATCCGCTTAAACTCGAACGGGTAAAATTCAATCCATTACGTATCATTTTAACATGTAAGCTAATTTATGTCTCTTTTAAGTTAAGTTGAATTCAAGTAGTGGTGTTTAATGATTACAGAAGTGTATTTCAATTCTTGAGTTTGACCAGAGCAGCAATTGATCTCGGCTTTGGCCAGGAACATAACGATGTAACTTTTTGAGTTTGAGTCATAATGATTTAGTTTGAGCTAGGCTTAGTCTTTAAATAACGATCTATAATTTTGAGCTTGAGTTATAATAATTAAGTTTGAACTCGAATCATCTAATTTGAATTATAATTAATATTTTTATAAAATATATAAAACTGATTGAGATAGAATTTGAGTGGACTTTCTCAATTCAAATTGAATTTTTTATATATGAAATAGTAAATTTGAATGGAAAAATAACCGCTCTAAAAGTATGTCAAATATGACATACTAATTGAATCACCAAGTTAGATTTCAACTTGACGCAAATACTATCACATGAGTTGGACTTCAGTCTTGAATTACATAACGTAGCAACACTAAGGGCTCAATCTTCATGGAGCGTAAATGAGATATATATCGTTTTACCTTGACCGTACAAAGAGTGCTCTTCTCGTAGTGGTCATGCAGTTTGATTTTTCCTGTAGGTCACAGGTTCGACTCCCCTTTCCTCCAATTTTTGTTTTTCTGCATATCTTCTCAATCAAACCTAATTTCTGCAGAAATTTTGCAGATCTTCTCAATCAAACCTAATTTCTGCAGAAAACTTGAAAATTTCTGCATAATACTGCTCAATTCATATTCTCTTGTTCATTTAAACCTCTTCTTCTATATTTTTTTGCACTGAAGAAATGTTCAATTTGGGATCTGATGGTTTGTTTTCTCAGATCTTCGGCTGTACGACAGGATTTAGGTGTTTGCAAATTCCATGGATCAGGATCCACCCAAGCCCCCTGGAAGAAAGGTATGTGATTTCATTTTGGTTTGTGTTACTTACTTACTGACTTACTGTATCCATTTTGAATTTTGCGATTTCGATTTCTATCCTCTCAGGTGAAATTTGCTCCCAAAGGACCTCCTCGCAGAGCACCCAAATCAGCTAAAACGTATGTATGTATGTTTTCAGTTTAGATCTGGAATGAATTCTTCTTCCTGTAGTTTTGATTGATTAGGTCTTGGGATTCTGATAGTTGATTACGAATTAAACAGTGAAGTAGATGATGTTGCGGATTCAGATGATGTTGCGGATCAACAAGATCTATCTCGCAGGCTCAGAGTAATTTTCACAACTCCCTCTACCTATCTTTTCTTTCCGATCTCAACTTCCGATTCAGCTAAATAATGAATTTAAGATAAATAGTTGGAAGAATTTATAAATGTATGATTGGTAGAGAGGGGTGCAAAACTGGGTCAACCATTAAATTATTGCACCCCTCTAACTAGTGCAATCTTTTAGTTTGCACCTGATGAATTTGCACCCGATTGGTTTGCAGTTTTGCACCCGATTGGTTTTGCACTGCGAAAATGCAAAATCGTGGAATGCAAGTGTGATTGGTATGAATTTGTGTTTCGAGCTTTTCACTTGTATGAGGGGTCCGTTCAATGTGAATTGACAAAAAAATTGGCCTTATTTTGACATGTTCATTGTCTTTTATAACCTTACTTTTCCTTACATTTTGCTAGCGATTGGTACAAATATTATGAGTGCAAAAATGTGAATATGTGTTTTCCTAAATTATGCATAATATATAAACTGAGTGTAGCCCATAACATTGTTAATTGGAAGCGAAGACTTCAAATCTTGAAATGTTATACAATCGTACTCTTAATCAAGCATATGAAATATGTTTGAGATGAATTTGTGAATGCGTAAACTTACAACATGCGCGTTCTTAGCATTTAAAAAAACTTTGAGATGTCCCCATTACGGGCGATATGAAGGCGTGGAACATTAAACCAACGAGAAAACATACTATTGCTAGTGTGATTGGATTTGTTAAATGAGCTATCCAGTTAAGTTGTTTGCTTTTAAAATAATACAGTTGATTCTTCTAAGATTAGACTAAGCTTGGATCAAACAAATATTAAAACAATTCATTATTAATCAAAATGTCTATATTTTTAGCGAAATATATCTTGTTGTAATATAAAATAAATACAAGTATTGGGAAAATATTTAGTTTGATTAATAACATCGATAATTTTCTTAATAATATAGGTCGGTCGATAAAATAAATTATTAAGTGACCGTCTCTTATAAATACTATTGTATCAATTGCAAGTTAAGGCCACTTCCTGATAGTGCTTTCCCTAGCTACACATCCAACATAGAGAATTGCTCTTTACATTTGCTACGTATACCTGCCTCCTTGAAAGATGCATGTTTGGCACCCACCAAAGTCCAAACAATCAAATAAAATAGGATCCATCCAAGAAAAATGGAGGTAAGATTATATCTCATGTAGGAAGGGGAGAGCATTATTTATGATGTGTATGCTTTAACTTATCTACTTACAAAATAAGGAAAAAGAGAAGATATGAAAAACTGTTACACAGCTAAATTGTAAAATAGGATGATACGAGAAACTGTTATGAGATAATACTAAAAGGTCATTACATGATTTTCATAAGACACTAGTTCAAACTTCAAACTATGTTCTCTTTCTAGCCTACTACTACCCATATATCACTCAAGACGCCTTTGGTGATCTCAACAACACCAAAGTATTGCTTTTGCTTCAGCTCCACCATTGGTTGTTGCAGACTCATAGTGAGTTAAGTCATCATCTACAAACCAGAGACAAATGGTAAATAAATAAGGAAAAGCGAAAGCTATACAATATTATACCATATAACTAGTGAGTGAAAAAAAAAATCAATACCTTCCCCATCGAAGGCTCCAGCTACCAGCTCCATCCATGTTGAGATTCTGGAATGGGTTTGGCATTGATATGAGAACACAATTCATATTTAAAGCACAGTTAGATAATCATAAAAACTGCTAGCTACTCACTGAGCTAATATCATGAATTATGAAGCATAACATATGAAGAAAGAAGTCACCCACCTACCCACACATGTGAATACTGGAAATAGCATCTTCGAGCATATACATCACATAGTAGAAGGTATAAATTATAAATAAAATATGGAATGGATAAAGAAACATGTAAACAAGATATATGAAAGAGTTAATGCATCTAACAATTGTCCTGAGCTGAAATATCCAATAAATTAATTAAAGAGCAGAATTGCAGAAAGATAGTACTAATAGTATTCCTGATCAATTAATTGAAACAGCAAGTCTTTAACAAGCAGAGAATCGAAAGCAAATGAATTCATAATTATAGTGAGCAGTTCACTTCATAGTCTCTATTCCAATAAAAAATGAACCCGAAGCATCAAATGAGCTTTATCAGCAGTTCAACACATCAATACATGTCGTAAGCAATAAAAGCACATTAATTATAATTTAAGCAGGCAAGTAAAAGATGTTCCAGTTTAAATAAGATTAAAGTGCACAATACTGAACACCTGTAATCCTCTAGGAAAATGATTATACTTGTGCAAGGCTGCAAGCAATGATTCTAAAATGCACAGAAGGTCATATACAATCAATAGGACCTACTACATTGAACATCCACTGATCCACATGAAGTCCACATTAGTAAAATGGAGAACAAATTGAGAATGACATGTGATACATTCAACTTATATTTGTTGGATACAAGATGACCAGAAAGGAACATGACTAAGACTAAGAACTAAACAGTATGCAGAATGAAACCTGCTACTTAATTGAGTGACTGGCCTCTCTGAACAGTAATGCATGACAAGCTCATATATAACAGAATTGACAAACAAATCATCTCCGCAAAACAGTTGCCTCATTTCTGATTTTGCTCATTTGCCTTTCCTACAGCTCCATGAGCAATAGAAGTATTGCAGGCATATCATCATGTCAATGTGTTATCAATGCAAATCAAACCTCCAGTATTGCAAGTTAAGAAAAGTAGAAGACAGATGATTAAACTGCTCACAATATCCAGACCAAGTTCTTCAACTAGATATCTCAATCCGTCTATCGTTTCTTGCCTCGACTGTCATTCATCTGCAGCAATCAAATGGAAATAACTACCATTCGGAACCAACAAGTCAAACAAACAATCACATTTAATGCTCCATAAAATCAAAAACATCCAATGGAACATCACTGATGTGTACCCATACCCAATTACCTTATCAAACTATCAATAGACAAGGAAATAGACGCATTCAAAGCACCATCGACCCACAATCCACAAACACATTCAATGCCCCAATATCACCTAGCTATTCCTTACTCAACCATCAATGTCAGAACACAAATGAAGTCGAGGGTGTGCTATAAATACCTCATTTGCTCGAGAAGAACAACACAGCCAACAAGTTTCAGATCCAAAAACAACCTTTTGCAAATCTTTGCTCCAGCCCGAATATAAAAGATAGAAAGAAAGAAGTTGAGGAGTAGAACAATAATATGTAAAGCAAGCAAGCATTTGGCAAGAAAATACCTGAAGAGCAATGGGTGGAGAAAGCTTGAGCTCAACAATGGTTGGAGAAGAAATGAAGAGGGGTCCTTATATATGGTTTCAATATGAAGGCTGGGGTTGGGATGGCAATCCGTAATTCCGGCAACATTGTGGGTGATAATGTCATTTCACGTAAATCCATTTTCATGCCCGGTAGTGCAAAACTGAAATACAGGGGGGGTCGCATGTATTTCGGAACGCGTCATCGAGGTGCTTTCGGGGCGTTTTCCGGGCAGATAAGTCGGGCAACTCTGCTGCAATTCCGAGCGTTTTTTCCTACCAATCGGGTTGCTTTTCACGGTCAAACGCAACTTGGGGTGCAAAATCGGGCTACCAATCAGGCCCATAGGGTGGAATAGATAAATTTACGAGAGAGAATTATTAAAGTCTACTAGGACAGAATAATTGTTTGTATGTGCTATATTTTCATGGACCTTTATGAAAGCGTTGAAAGTTTACACTTTCTTAGTATGGTTTTGGTTTTCTAATAACTCATTTGCAGTTTATAAATAAGTTATACAAGTATATGCATATACAAAAAAAGTAGAAAAAGCTAAAAAAAGTAATCAAGTATTATGCTGTTCTAATATATTTATTTATATGGATCATGGATTAAAATATTGTTGTAATGTTAGTGACATACGTTTTAAGATTGAATAATAAAAAATGTTTAAAGATATTGTATTGATAAAGTTATAAGTCGATGATAAAACTTAATATTATAATTAATAAGATACATCTATTGTTTGGAATTTGGAATAATAAATGAAAATAGTATGTTTCCATAAATTGATAATGGAATAAAATAGACAACTACAGCACAAAACTAGAGTATGTAACAAGATTTCAAGAAACAGGTAATAAAAATACTCTAGCTACTCAACGGTTCAACTATAAAAAAGAATCAAATGACACTACTACATATGTTTCTAATTTGTGCTTATCAAGACCTGGGGCATATATCTCACTGCCTGTACTTTGTCAATGTGCAGGATCAGAGGTCGTCAAGACGTGGAACTATAGCTGACAAGAAGCGTAAGTTCTTCTTTCTGCTCTCTTTTTTATGAATTCGTTTATATGTTCCATTGACCTAAATTATGATGCCTTATTCGTCAAATATGAAGATTATAAGGTTAGAGAATACGAGCAAACTAACAGTTTAACTTTGACACTGGAATGGTAAATATAGAAGCACGTTCTTTATCTTCAGGTGTAGGCTGCATCTGTGAATCTACTGATTCGTGTCATGAATACTGCAGCTATCAAACTAATATTATGACTTTTAAACAACAGCTTCAGTGCAAGTTGCTTTTTCACATGGTGCTGCATCATCCCAAATAAGGACATTCGGTAAACAAAGAAAAGGTGGAAATCAAAGTGATGCAGCTGGTGTGGAATGTTTGGCTCTTGATGAGCAGCAAACCAAGCAAGTCAGTACGGCATCAACAGCTGCATTTAGCGGGGTTGGAGGCTTTGCAGGTTCCACAAATGCCTCCAATCTCAAGAAGAAAAAAGAATACAGTGAGCCTTGGGTAATATTTTTTGCTTCTCTTACCTACCTTACCCATTTTTTTGGTTCTTACTTCCCCTCTGAAATGCTAGAATGTCTTTTAACACCAGTTGTTAACTGTGATGTAGAGTCAAGACAGTAACTATCCCATTACTCTTCCTCTGAGGAGGCCTTCTTCTGGCAACCCAGGTATCTTCTGAAGTTACTTACATATTTTGAATTTGAGACTAATAATAATAGAGAACATCCAAACATCATTTTTCGTGGTAGAAAATCTGAAACTTCCGTTTTATCAATTGCGGCATTGTCAGACTCAGTGGTTCTGGGTGAAAACAAATATAATGCAGACCATAATTCATCAAATGAGTCACTCTGGTCCTGAAAATTTTGAAATTGTGTGAATGGAGTAAAAAAACATTCTATTTTTTAGGCTTCCATCTGTGCTGTGCTGCCTCTGGTTGGCAATAATTCGAAGTCGTCTGTTGCCCTTCATTCAACTTAATATGTGGCAATTGGACTTTTCTTATCCTTATGCCAGAACTTCTCGATAAGGAAGAATTTGCGAAACCTGTGGAGCATGATGAAAATACAATTAATTCTGCTTCAGAACTCGGTTTGCTGGTTAGTAATTTATATTTGGTACTTTCACAAAGTTTGTTCGGCACTGCCGTTATTCATTTTCCTTGTTCTTTATTTCAACTTGAGCAAATATCTCACTGTGCAAGATTTGCTTAGAATCCCCTTGTGTTTTACTAAACTATGTTCCAAAGCTCCGTTCTTTTAAAACTTTTTCTGATGCCAAACTTGGATAGACTTTCAAGCCAAATGGGGATTATGTGCAATTAAAATAATAGTACGCGGGGTTTTACACAGTTATCCCAACTACTACTGCTTAAGGTCTTTTGTAATTTAATGCTTTACTTTTACTTTTAATGACAGAATGAAGATAGTGCACCGCGGATGATTTTGTTTCAGCTTCCTAAAAACCTTCCTGTGAGCAGTGAAAACAAGGGGAAAGAGAATGCTCGCAGCATTCCTTCACCAGGAGTCCTTTCAGCCGCTCCGAAGGGAAAAGAAAAGGTTGGCAGCACTCCACAGGCTCCTGCTGGTGTAAAGGGGAAAGGGGGTAATCCTCCGGAAAGTGTTTCTAGTTTGGAGAAATTACCCCCGGGATGCATGGGAAAGATGTTAGTTTACAGAAGTGGAGCTGTCAAGTTAAAATTGGGAGATATCCTCTATGATGTGAGTTCTTCTTTCTCTTACTCATCTTCTTCTCTTCTCAACTGGTGAAAAGCCTTTTTGTAGTAAGTTTATTGGATTTTCTTCTGTAATGAATGATTGGGAAGAATGTAGACAGAACTGTACATTCTCTTTCCATACCTGTCCATATTTCAGTTTACATGTATGAGGGACATGTACTTAATTTTCGTTAGTATCGTTATTTTGAAGAATTTGCTCTCATTTTACATAGATGCATTATGTGAGATCTGCCGAGGAATAAAATAAAGGTAGTAACACATTATTGCTGCATGCAGGTTTCCCCTGGTGCTGATTTCACAAGTGCTCAAAATGTTGTGGCAATTGATACCTCCAACAAGGACTGCGTTGTGTTGGGGGAACTAAGCAATCGTGCAGTTGTCACTCCAGATGTAGACAGTTTGCTTGCCAGTGAATGATTAGGGTTGAAAATAGTTTAATGCTATCAAGTATTTGAGGTTTTGAAGATTGCAGATACATGACTTTGTGGTGTGTGAACCAAAGCAAACAGAAGACTCAAAAGCATAATCTGTTTCATTGGTTCGTGGGCAGATTTCTTGACTACTGACTGACGCTGTTCGTATATTAGATTTGTCGTAATCTGTAGCTGTATGTAGCTGCCTGAAACTGTATTAAGACTGGCTGCTTCAACTCAGAGAATTGAGTAAACAATTTGGTGTCTGTATAACAAGTTGCCGAGTAGGTGATCAGGCTTTGTAGAATTAAAAAGTTTGATTGTATTAGCTTTAACTGTATCAGGAATCAGGACGAGAAGGCATGAACTTCATGATCTAAACAACAGTCACAGCCTAGGACCTCAAAACATGAAAAGTGGATAATCCCTGAAAATTTATTAATAAGTATTGTTAAACGCATCAGTAAACGAAGTATACATTTTTATATATTACAAAAGACCCTTTAAATAATTTAAATTTAAAATTAGTTCTATTTTTTACAATTTTTTTTAAATATCTTTAAAAATATATAAACGTATATACATTACAATACTATAACGTAACGAAAATAAATATTATCAGTCATACTTTACAAATAACTAGTATATACTAACCTGTGGTAGCCACAATATAATTTAATTTTAATAATAAATAAAAAAAGATAATAAAATAAATTATTCTAGAAAGTAAGGTAGTCATTATGTTGTCGGTCTGTAGTCTTCTTAATCCAATATATATCATTGAGTGTTTTTTATGCTACAATTATATTTCTTATAAACTGAAACAAAATAGAATACATAAAATATACAACATAGTCAATAGACTTATTCCCAACAATTATGCGGTGTTATTTGATCACCCACCACATACAAAAAAAGAATTATAGACCATAATTTTACATGTTACGGTTAATTTGACCACCTCCTATTTTCCAACAACCCCACGGTGGTATGTATTACCCAATATATACACAAAAAATATCATTCTACAAACGTAATTTAACATGCTATTGTTGATTGTTTCCACAACCCCCTCTTGGCCAGTTATGGATAAAGAAAGTATAAAGAAGGTAGAAGAAGATAGTTTTCCCGTCTAGATAATATATGTCAAACCCCACTACGAGCCCGACCCGTCATAGAGATCAAGATCAAAGGCAGTTTCCCTGTCTATAAAGTATCAGCAACCTCGTCTATAAAGTATCAGCAACCCCCCCCCCCTTCAGGATCTTTATGGAGATCAATAAAGTAGAGAGAAGATCGAACAGAGTTCTTCCTCCCTCCCCTCCCCCCCCGGCTCACGGGGCTCGCTATACAAATCTAAAAAGTTGAGAAGATCGAAAAGAGTTTCCCCGCCTATAGGGATCTTGTAAGAAAGATATGGAACTAGTTGGAGTATATGCCAGACTGGACCTGAATATTATTATTTTGCACGGGTTGAATTCGGGTTTGATAGAATCAATCCTTCCAACCAAAGACCATAGATAAGAGTACCCTTATACCTCATCATACCAAACATATCTTATACATAAAGAAAATGAAATTGAAAGACTTCACATGTAAAGTGTTATCGATAGGCATATAAAGATCAACATACATCAATTAGCTCATGCATATATCTCTTCTATCTATTGGAACCGAAAATAACATGTCTAGGACACGATTCGTTAAACATTCTTAGAAGATCAGTTGAAGGGACCATATCAAGCATAAAGGTTCTCATATCTGGATTCGTGCCCATTAAGAATATTTACATACATTGTGGTTTACCATTTGAATAGAGTCCTATAGTTGTAATTGTCTCATATTTGGAGTTGGTTTGAGTTCCAAATTTGAAGCTAACTATCCCAATAATGAGCTTTACTTTTCAGAATAGTCTCCAAGTTATCATTATCACATTCTTATTGTTAGTTTGCTTGTCAATTGTGTTTCCATTTTAGATTATTCACATTCTTACAGTTGAGTTTACTACTGTAGACGCTCAGAATCTACAATCGAATTTAGGTTGATGAATTGGGGGCACCAACGACCTGTAAGACAACAAGCAACAAACCTAGAGACGTAAGATACCAAGGTGACACCGGTGTGGTGCCGACCGTAGGGACTCCGACGCTCAAGTCAGTAACGAGATACAGAATAAGTAAACTGACGATGAGAGAGATGGAGATGATGGAGGTCGACTTATCCTGTTGACAGTTCGGCGAAGATGGAATGGTTATCGACAGTGTGCTAGCTAACCGCGTGAAGGGAAGCTAGCTAAGGATCGTCAACAAACGAGGTAGGATGGCGGAAGGTGAAGCTTGATCGTCTGACTGACAACCTGAGAGCTTGATCGTTTGACTGACTGATAGAGTACTGAGTGACGAGTGAG
>JAYMSP010007003.1:0-10676 GCA_036897095.1 Plantago elongata
CTTGATGAAAATCATGTTCATGAAAATGCAAGAAAATGATTTTGTTGAAAAACCCTTGGTCAACTCATTACTTACTACAGCTTGGGAACTACAAAAGTGATAATTTATGGCATGAAAAGCACAAACCAAAAAATTGAATTAACAAACATATAACAAGAATTAGTTGCAAAGAGTAATAAGAGGAGTGAAAATTCATACACCAAGTCGATAGGATCCAAATGTGAATATTTTTGCATTTGCCTCATGGATGATTGACTCATTAAAACCTTTAGCTCGGCTAATGTTCTTCGCCCACATTTTCACAATCTGAAAAAAATTATAATCAAAATTAGTTAGTTTATTTATATATCAAACAAGAACTAGTAAAGGACTATTAGACAGCTCAATGCACAATAGATGACCTGGTCCAATCTTCCAAGAACTTCTTCTCTTTTAATTGATTCTTCATGACTCTCATACAATCCAGCATCTAAAAGAAACTGTAAGCCCAAAAAGTCAGAGCTGTTATAATCCCACTCACACTACATAACTTATTTAAGTTCCAAAATTAAGAAGTTCATAGGCTAATGGAAAAGATGCAGAATATAAAAATCATTGTTCTCCAGTCAAACAAAAGAGATTCATAATCGAAAACAAGAAATTTATTGGCAAGTCATTGTTCTCCAGTCAAAGATAATTACTAGCTTGTACAGATAGCAAGTCTATGTATCAAAACATCAGCCAGCATTTGAGAGAGATAACAGACAACTCATCAAAGCTGATGACAAAAATAAACCAGTAGAAAGGGAGTGATTCTCTGCAGTCGAGGGACATTGCTGTCGAAAAATTGCTAAAAGTAGATTACTAGCTTAAACGAATAGCAACTCGATGAAATAAGTCTACTCTATTCATTGAAATCATATTAAAAGGAGATGATAAAGCAAGCAACCTTTTCCAGCTCCAGGGTCTTGATAACATCGAATTCAGTAGGGCGACCAGTTGAAATAGGGCCAGACAAACCAGCTGTAGTAGGCATAGTAGTCGTTCCAGGGCTGCCCATTGAGCTATTGACTTGTAAAGAAGCTAGCTTAATTTTAGTTGTCTTCCTTTAATGGAAACAGAAGACAAAGAATAGAAAAAAGGGTATAAAACTATAAATGCAATGAACTAGTAGTAACAGGTATCGTCTTCTTATTTTTTTCGCTGGAAGTACGCAATCAAACTCAGTCAAGTCTGAAGAAAGTTTGAATACAAAAGTAACAAGCAATAAGGTAAATCAATGAACAGTATTCTCCTTGCTTGTTTTTTTTCTACAATGAATTAATTGGACAGAAGATGAATTACTAATACAACTATTACTACTACTACTAGAACAGGGTAAAGTAAATAAATACTCGTGGTATATACAAGAAAAATCAATCGATGAATGAATCGATTGGGTTGGAGTATACAGATGGTAAAATTGGAACCTAGAAAAGATGAATGAATCGGCGTCAATCTTTCACTCTTTGTTGATCTTCTGAAGAGTAGTCGAATCGAAAACCTAGACAAATCAATCGATAATTAGTACAATTTATGCATACGAAAGAAAAGAAAATTGGATTGGATTAGACCAGACCAGACCAGACCAGACCAGATTAGATTAGATTAGATTAGATTAGAACAGAACAGAACAGAACAGAACAGTTGAGAGAGAGAGAGAGCGAGCGAGCGAGCAGGTGAATTTACCAACCGAAAAGAAAAGAAAAATGACAACAACTATTTAAATAAATAGTGAGCATTTTTCTAATTCAAATCGTTTCCAAATTAACCCCTGAATTTTAAAATTATCTGTAGTTTATTTGTGCTGGAATTTGTAACTTCAAATTGGTCATCCATTTTCATTCAGTAAACATGTCAATACATTATTGACTGTCACCCATTTTCATCCAAATTTAATAAATTCATCATTTTCATTTAGACGGTTTTGTCCCAGAACCATTTCATCATTATACTCACGTATGTTTGAGTGTCTTCAACATCAAAACAGCACCAAATGACCGACATATGAGTTATTTTATCAACGTAGTGGTGCATGTTATTCCATCAAGACACAATACTTCCTATATTAACTATTAAATGAAGTGATTAGTTTGCGCTTGTTCTCAACTCCCAAACTCAGATTTGTGTTTTCATTATTTCATAGGTGTATACACCAATTGTAGTATGAGCAATGTTCATGGCTTCTATGAAATCAAAATGTTCGATTGATGAGTTTAAAACTATGCATATAGATGTCGATATATTTTTTAAGCGAAAAAATTTATAATTACTTTAAACCATTACAAGGGAGCATAAGAATTGTTCATCAACACACTAAACTAATCAATACCATACAAAAATCAAAATAAAATATCAAATTCCACTCCAAATCATTTCATCAATACACTTTCATCTACATAAACTTTTATAATCAAGCTCGAGTACCAAGATTAATTCCTTCAACCATATAATACTATGGGCATAGATATTAAACCGTCAATTTCAAAAGGTGGACCAAGTGTCTTAGCCGAGCACCTCCAACCTATGCTCTCAATATAAGCAAGTGGCAATAAATTTAGAAGAAAAAAAATTACTCTAAAAGGGTTTTAGCTAACTTTGAATTTGTACAAGAACCTTTTTTAATGTTTTTGTCGCTTTGCACCAAAACGTTTGAAACATATTATCCAGACTATAAAGGTTGGAGGGATTTATAGTTGTCGTTAGACATGTGCAAAACATGTGCCACTTAAAGACAAATTAAATTTTGGCTCTCTCATAAAATAAACCACTAAACCCCAGTTTAAACTTATTCCTCTTTTAATACTTGTAAAATCAAAAGGTCTCCACACTGATGATCGAAATTTCTGATCGGTATTGCAATGAATTGGAAAAAATGGAACCCATGTACGAGGGTTCCGACAACACCCAATTATGGTAAGTGGTCTTCTCAAGTGTTGTAGTACTGTTTATGTTCGAATTTCCATAGAAGTGTGCATTTTTTTTTCGAGTTTTGATGCTCTGTTTTGGCGTGTTATGTGTTTTGAAGCTATAATAGAATTTTGAGAGTGATTCCTTTTGTGAAAGTTTTATATTGTATATGCTTTGGGATAAGTTTACTGAGTATTGGAATATACAAGAAAGTTGCTACATTTGTCATGACTTATTAGTCACAATCTTTAAACCGTGGCACATGCACACTATTCTCTACGTATAACCATAACGTTTGTAAAGCTTCGTAGCAAAAATAATAGTCAAATATCACAATTACAACGAGGTCTATTAATCACGGCCCACCATCACACATAAGCCAAACATGCCAGTCGAATCATGTTAGCTATGAATAAAACATAAAAAAGAACGATCGGTTTCAATTCCACATATCAATGAAGCTGAAACGATCAAAACAACTCACGTTTGCACAAACAGGTGAATTGGTGCAACTTCTCTGAATCAACATCTATTCACCCGAAGAATTGTAACTTTTTTAATCAACAAATAGGTGAATCGTACCATCAGATTGGTGTCACCTCTTCCTCAGATTGTTGCCGCCTCTTCCAAACAACAAGTGAATCGATGTTTGATCGATGCTATTCCAAACAAGTAAAAATATACCTGAAAAGTGCATCACTCAACGCCTATATAAATCGACTTTACTCTTCTGATTCACTCACATTTTCTTACTCCAATATTATTGCTAGTATAGAGAAGTCGGAACTAATTTACTCACATTGAACAAATCAATCGGAGAAGATGCCAAACAAAATTTAGTAGTCTTTTCTTCCTTACTCTGTACACTACATTTTATTTTGATACTTCCTGCCACTGGAATAGTTATGTTCACTACAAGAATAACATGAAACAGAGACAAAAACAGAGACATTCGTTTCTGTCAGTAGTGACGAATCACTATGTTTAGCGACGCCGCAGCGACGGATTGAGCATTTCAGCTCAATCCTCCTAATTTGCGTCATTATGTCGCTAAATAGTGACGGATTAGAGACGCCTGTCTCTAAAATTGTTGACTTAAAAAAAACAAGTAAATCGAATTAGGAGCTTGCCAATTCGCTTGCTAATCCGTCTCAGTGACGGATTAGCGTCTATCCGTCACTAGTTAGCGACGAATAGCGTATCCGTCGCTGCGACGGATTAAAAGAGAGCAGTCGACAGGCTGCTCTCCCATTTGTCCCTTGCTTCTTTATTTTCTTCCTTTCTTCTCCAAATCTCCACATCTCTAATTCCGGTCATTCCTTCTCGAATCCGGTCAAACTTGGACTCTATTCGAAGGTCTTGGGACAAGGAGCTCGGGTGGTATACGAATTCCAACTTTCATCCGCTTATTTCTCCGTAATCGCAGGTATTTTGGCTAAAACCCTAGTTTTATAAAATTTGGGGATCTTGTAATTTTCGACTAATATGAGCAATTGTATGTTTATATGAAGTATGTAGTAGCTAGATTAGGTAATATTATGTATTGTGTTAACTTTGAGATTTAAAAATTGATATGTATGAAGTATGAAGATAGTTTAATTTGATATTTTGGCAAATGTAGTATGATTAAGAAGATTTAGTTGAGTGTAAATTTTGAGAATTTTCTTGCTAGTGGTTAATTTTGTTAATTTTGACTAGTTTGGGCAATTGTATATTTTTGGGAACGATGTTATATACTAGCTTGTTAAACTTAATTTGATATGAACCATTGGATTGTAGTAGTGGTAGTTTCAATTTAGTGTTTTAGATACAATTTGGTTTTGAAAATGAATGTGATTTATACTAGTTAATTCTATTGTGAGAAATACACGTAACAAATTAGAATGTAGTAAAATGTAGTAAATCTAATATATTAGACGTGTCAGGTTAAAAAAATCGAATGACTACGGTTTGTTCATGAACGTATCGTCGAATTGTAAATGGAAGAGTACAATCGAGTTTTGTTAAAGGGGCTGAAGATTTCATTGCATTTGCATTGACACATTCGACTCGTGTGATTGGGGGGTTACTATATTGCCCTTGCAAATTAGAAACATGTCTTAACAAACAATTTATGACTCCTGGAACGGTAGTCGAACACCTGAACTGTAATGGGTTCCTGTCGAAGTATCTGGTTTGGAATAATCATGGTGAGGAACCCGTGTAGGCTAGGGAAGAGTACATAGTACTAAACGAAACGAATATGTAGATCTTGCCACAGGAGATGATGTCGAAAGTATGTGTATGTTATATGTTTACATTCTCTTAGTTGATGATTATCCAATATTTATGTGATTTAATTCTTATGTTCATTTGCAAATTCACGATACATTTACTAACACATTATAAGTGTTTCTTCTATTTATTTGCAGATGCCGCGACGTAGGAGGCCGACATACCCCCTACTCATGGAGCGAGTGGATCTGGCACACCACTTTCTGATTCTCACTGTACCTCTGATTCGCCCTTGGAGGAAGGTTCCACCAGCCAGAGCCATATTCCAGAGACTCCACCTGGCTCGAGTCCTGGTCAGACACCTCATGGTGCTGGTGGCCCACGTACTGATCCTTGGGCTAATTTACCCCCTGATGATTGCCCATATACAGCCTTTGAGTACAATGCCATGTGGAAGAACAAGTCGGTTTTGTTCTCCATCATCAAGGGTCAGTAAGCACTATATATGCACCTGTACTCTATTTAATTATTGTACATGTATATACGCATTTCGCATGTACTAATGGATTATTATTTTGGATCTCACTCGCTCGTAACAGTTTCTTGCCGAATGATGCCCACAAAGCACTCACTCAGGCCTTCCATTCCTTCCATTCGAGGATGGAGTTACCGGGACAGGGCGGGGAGAAGTGGTCACTTCTCTCAAATGACGTGAAGGGGTACTACTTCGATGAGCTCAGTGTAAGCTTAAAACATTACAAGTCTTGAGTTGTTGCTTATGTGTAATTTTTGTTGATTTATGTAGTATGTTAGCCACTATACTTGGGTGATATGTTAGTCACCATAGTGTTAGTAAATTTTAGGACAATACGAGTGGTATGTTAGCCACTATATGTAAGTGGTATGTTAGCCACTATACTTGGGTGATATGTTAGTCACCATTAGGTTAGTAAATTTTAGGGCAATATGAGTGGTATGTTAGCCACTATATGTGAGTGGTATGTTAGCCACTATACTTGGGTGATATGTTAGTCACCATTATGTTAGTAAATTTTAAGACAATATGAGTGGTATGTTAGCCACTATATTTGAGTAGTATGTTAGCCAATGTACTTGGGTGATATATTTTTATTACAATGTCATACTTTGATTATGTTCTATTCGTTATTCCATTTGGCTTACCTAGTGTCATTTATGTGTTGTGGGGAATGTTGTAGAAAAATATTACATCCCCAATGCTTTACTTCCCCAGTTGTGGGATACTTGTCAATTCTCGATTCATCTTTGGTGTTATTCTATGCTAACATGAAGCATATCAATTAACTTACAGTTTTGTTTCTTGTATAAATATTTTTTAAATAGGCTCAGTCAGCTGATGGTCCAGGGCCTGCGTACGATTACTTCAAGAAGGCCAAGCAGAGGAAGGATGGTGTTTGGATAGACAACAAAGCTTAGACCATTGCGGTATGTTTCAATAATGCTTTATTTAAGGTCCACATTACTACTTCTGTGTATATTTAGATATTGTATCTTATTTACTATATGCGATTTCGTTCCACATGTTGAGGTGGACATGAGGATTGATGGTCGGGACCTCTCCATTGAAGAACAAAATAAAATCTTCTTCGAGGTCAACTCATTGGACGACAAGGGTCGAGTCTATGGAGTTGGTAATCTAGCTACTTCGCTGGAACCTAGTAGCTACTTAGTCTCACATGGAAGATTACGCTCTACTCTTTACACACAGAGCCAGGTCGATCGGATGATGACTCCCATGCAGAGGCAGATTCAGGAGTTACTTGAGAACCAAGCTCGTCTACAGACTCAAATGGACTCTTTCAAAAAACGACTTCCATCTGAATCACCTCCATCGTCTCTTGATCACATTATGGATTAGTTACTTGTTTTCACTTTTCTGGACGGATTATTTGGTACTCCTGTTTCATTTTGTCCACGGATGATTAGGCACTTGTGTTTTATTTTGTTTACGGATTAGTTACCGCTTTAGTTCGTATGGATGTTTACTATTACATTTGGATACATTTTATTCGGCGAGTCACTTTTATTTCGACGAATCACTTTTATTTGAATACGTTATCAAGTTATATTATTATACATTGTTATGGTGTGAAAATAGGTGACAAAAATAGGATATTTTAATATTAAAAAAAAAGGTCACAGATCAGCGACGGAAGAATCCGTTGCTATTTTAGAATAACGACGGATTCTTCCTCGAACGGATTAGGGACGCTCTGAGCATCCCTAATCCGTTCGTCCGATGTAATCCGTCGCTACAAACGAATTAGAGACGCTCTGGCATCCCTAATTCTAGCGACGGATAATTCTCCGTCGTTAAAAAGGGACGGTCCGGTCAATGAGCCGGTCCGTTCCTTATTCGCCGCTGGATCGTCCAGCGACGATCATATTATTCGTCGCTGTTCCCCAACATTTTTGTAGTGGTTGGGCTCTACTGGTGTTTCCAGATAAGTGCATGGATTTGAAGGACATTAAATTATATTTCCTATCTCTGTGGAGGTCGTACATCAATCACTCATATTGGTTGCTATTTATTGAAGCAGTTGTTGGTTTCTTATTATTTCTACTGGGTAGACGGCTTTGCAGGTCCTTTTTTGAGTCATTTATTGTTTACAACAACTCATATACTTATGAAAATCATGGCACATGTATGCCATGAATAGAAGTTGAGTTTACTTTTAGTTGTGCATTGGATTCTTACTAATACTTGGTGAAATTTGGTCCCCCGTGATTCTAATTAGTACCTATATTCTCGAAATAGGTTAGAAGGCGCGTATTAAGAACTATAAAATGGTGTTGTTGGATTGGATCTTTAGTAGTTGTGATTACTGATTTGTTTATCACTGTCAAAATTTATGCATATTATAACTAATTGACATGTATCTTTTTTGGATTATGTTTAGTTGTGCATTGGATTCTTACTGATACTTGCTGAAATTTGGGCCTTTTGCTTGCATCTCATGGTGATTCAAATGAACAGTGATTCGAATTAGTAACTAAATTCTCGAAATAGGTTAGGAGGCGCTTATTTATAACTATAAAATGGTGATGTTGGATTGGATCTTTAGTAGTTGCCATTACTGATCTATTTATCACTGTTATTTGTGAGCAAATTTATGCATGATCAACTAATTGGCATGTATCTATTTTTTGATAAGTTTAATGTTCTTAAAATAAATTGCATTCAACCATTTATTTGTTTTTTTATAGGTTTAATGCTCTTAGTATACACTACATTAATAGAGTGCAATGGTCTTGCCATACAGATTAATGCTGGATTTGGAGAAGGCAAGACAAATTATTATTAGTTTGGAGAAAACATTATTGTATGCATCTCTACATCTAGCGGAGCATATGTACAAGCTTCCGGGCATAATCGTGAAATAGTATGTTCCTATAAACAAGCGAAAGTTTTGTCTTGTATGCAACAAGATCATTGTAAATTTGAATACCAAAAAAAGTTCACCTGAGGCATCAAGTAGTACGTACTTGAGACATCAAGTAGTGCTTCCAACTTAGATGAAGCATCAACTACTACTTTTGACTCGACAACTAATGACTCGACTATTAATGGGATCATTCCAAAAGATGGAGTTACCAAGACGAAACAAATGAAAATGTTGAAGAGAGTACAAGATCCAAATGCGATAGTTTTGTGTTTGACTCACCACTACCATCACCACCATAAGAAGCCATTCATTCCAAAGTGGAAGCTGAGGCTAATGGAGAGAAGGTAGTCAAAAAAAAATCATGATGGCAAAGAGAAATTTCACAGGCTTGTCATTGTTGCTATGAGTCAATTGGCCAGTTTAATAAATCTCAATTGGTAAATAGCGCATGAAAAAGTGTGAAGATTCGCAAACGAAAGAATATTTTTAATGCACAGCATAGGATGAAATGTGATATCATTTGATTGTAGAAATGTATTTTTGTACAATGTTTATGTTCTCAAAATGGTGATGTAAATTTATAGGAATAAGATTAACATGAATTATTGATTAATTATGTCTCATCTCTTCTTTCTTTCTAATCATGTATTCAACAATTTTCTGCTGAAAATCTGATTAACATTGTGATATTATGAGTTATGCATGGAAATCTTGATTGTTATTGAGCTAGTTAGTTTTCCATACTCGAGTTCTTTCAGCAATTTTTTAGCATCTTATTCATGTACAAAGATCATAGAGCAAAGAAGTTGCTATGTTTTCAGCATTATATAATAATAAAATGGTATATAAATGTGATTGTTGCTCTTGTTTTTGCTCCATTTGCCTTGGTCTTATGGAGGTATGTATGTACCCCTATCTCTTTTCATATGTATGTGCTTAATTCTCATAACTGAAAACCTGATGATTTATATATGTTTATGATGGTATATAATATCAACGGATCAATCATGCAGACTCTCAGAAACCTGGGGATTGCAGACATAGATGGATCAGTGTTCAGTATTGTAAGTGATGAATTAAATGGATTTTTAGAATTTTTTATTTTATTTCCTGCTATTTAAAGATTTCATTTTCAGGTATTTACTATGTTGCTGCTTCTGTTATTTTTCTTAGTTTTTGTAAGTTACTTATGTGACCAGAATTAGTTCTAAATTTAATTTACAAACTTATACTTGCATTTGCTCAAAATTGACCTATAGCATGTAATTTTTTTCATTTCTTAGCTAATTTTTTCTGCATTTTTTTGAAAGAAAAAAAAGTTCTTCTCAAATGTAACTTATTAGGAGGTTTCGAGGGTGAGATAATAGTCGTACTAATTATTATAATGAGATAGTAGTCGTACTACCGTTGAGATCTAATCTCAACCATTAATTCTGTGTACGAATACTACTACTACAATGTACGACAACTAAAGAGTAGTTGTACTAGCTAATTGGCACTTATAACCTTCATTATTAATACAAAACCTTCATTATTAATACAAAACTTTTAAATTTAAATATTACATACATAAAAAAATTGTTTGAATTAGGCTTAGATGGGACTGAAAAGTATACGCGATGACGGCACAACCACTGACCGTCGCCGGCCGCCGTCACCACCACCATCCGGCCACCTTGTTTGCAACCTACTAGTTAGACTACAATAGATTCTCGGGGTGTTATTGTTCAAGAACAGAAGGAGAGGGCGAATTTGTTTTTTATTTCGAAAAGTGTTTCGAATGTCGAGTTTATTTGGTGTGTTTGGTGGCCTAATCTTATACGAAACGGATGGAGGACAATGTTAAGAAGTATTTCAAACCTTACACAGGCACGGACGGACATGGACGCAAGGGGCAGCAATTGCTGCCCCTGAAATTTTAAGCCGAATTTACTACAATGCCCCTGAGTTTAATATAATTAATAAAAATATAATTTTATTTACAGAATAATTACCTGTAAAAGGAATTTTTCTTCAGAAATTACAAAGAACTGATCTCTTACCTATTTAGAAATCCTAATTTTGAATCAAAAACCTATAAAACACAAAGTTAAGACAACAAAACACCAA
>JAYMSP010007004.1:0-10675 GCA_036897095.1 Plantago elongata
GCCTCGTACCCATTAATCTTACGCAGTAACCCAGGGATTATTTCTTTCGACCGCTTGCACATCTCTGGGTCAATCCAAATCCAATGCCCACATGCTCGTCTAGTCTGCAATGAACCGAGAAGATGCATAAACAAACAAAAACCAGAAAAATCATCCAAAATCAACATATTTCAAGCTAGCAAAGCACAAACTATACTAACAATGAACACAGATCACATACCCCAAAGAAACGACATCTTTCAAACCTCCGCCCAGGATATGGTAATTCGATCACTTTGAACCTTACACCGACAAATTGTTGGCACTGGATCATCGTGCATCTTCGATTTACAATAAATTTTGGTAATTGGACAGTAATTGGCAAGGTTGAGAATTGGGGAAAGAAGTGGGGATTGAATTAGGGTTTATGGTGTGAGAAATGGAGGGAAAACGGGTGAGTGGGAGGGAAATACTGGGAGGGAAATAATATACGAAATGACAGTTTTGCCCTCACTTAACGGACGTTAGTAGCCCATCCAACCTTTGTGTGAAGCCGTTCTGTTGACTAACGTTCAAGTGCAAACTAAAAAATACTAAGTACTTGACAATAGGTTTCATTCTAACTAAGTCGATTTTTTTTCATATTAGAAATTTTAAGAAAATTAATATCAATGTGTCTCATGTTATTACAAATTTAGTTTGATATGTATCACATATAGTTATCAATTGATGTTGAAGTATTGGCAATAGGAACATAAAATTCTGCAACTTAGGGTGTTTTATGAAGTATCTGTTTAAGTAAATATTCGAGGAGAGTGACCGTATTTGACTTATTTATGGACAAGAACAATCTAAAGTAAAGAGATATAGTTCTTTGAGTTGCATCAGGTATTACATCACTATTGCTTCCAATGGGTAGTAATATAGCTCATTCGAGAGTAAGCTTACCACTTCATCATATGAGGACTTAATATGCTCAAAGTTGAGTGTAATTTATGATGTGACATAATTTTTACTTCCTAAGCTTATTATATAGAACGAGGCTCTTATGACAAATAAATTTTGATTCACATTAGCTGATCAGAGTTTCATAGATGATATGCATCGCAACCTATTTGGTGATATTGTGGTTGTTTTTTTATGGTGACTTCAACCATTTATTTCTTGTAGTTATTAGAGGGACCAGATAGTATATAGTTAATGCAATATGCTTATCCAAAATATGGACACAAATTCTCTATTGAGTATTAATATACAATGACATTGAGTCCATCGGACGACACACAAATTCTCTATTGCATATTTTCGTACCCAACACATTATAGAACTGTGGGGGTGCAACTAGATGATATTGACGAACTTTATAACACGTACCCCACAACCCACCAAAAATTTTAAAACACGTAAACATATCCAACGTGCAATTTCAAGGGCAGGAAGACCTACAATCATGGGTTGGGGAGGAGGTAGGGACCCAAGACAAAAACTTGGGTCATTTTAGATTTTAGGCAGATTGTGTGTCAATTTAAGTACGAATTTTTATGGGTAAGGTCAATATTGGGTCTTAGTACGGGATGAGTTTTGGGCATGACGAATTTTGGTCGGGCGCAGATGTATCCAAGCCGTACGTGTACATTTGGAGGGGGGGGGGAGGAGGTACCATACATGGGAGAAAATGTTTTCTTTCACGAAAATAATTCTTCACATGTTACCCCCTACTCGGGAAAATTTTTATGTTTCGCTAACAAAAATTATCACATATTTTCACAATTATTTTAATAGTCGGGGGGAGGGGGGTCAAAAACTTCGGACATTTTGAATTTTAGGCGAATTATTTGTCAAATTTGTGTACGGATCGAATTCAAGGATTGGTCCATGTGGGTTGGATTTTGGGCATGACGAGTTTTGTACGGTCATCGGGGGCACTCAATCCATACATGTACATTGGGGCCGGGGGAGGTACCATATATGGTGGAAAATGTTTCCTTTCATGAAAACAATTCTCCACATGCATGTTTTTGTATAAACTTTTGTTGGTGGGATGGGGTTACTCCTACCGGGGTGAATTTTTCCTATTTCACTAACATAATTTTCTATTTCATGGTCGGGCGGAGGAGTGGGTAGGTACCACCCTACTCCTTGAAAAAACTTGGGCCATTTCGGATTTTATGCGGATTGTGTACCAATTTGTGTACGGTTCGAATTCAAATTAATTTGTTTCTTACGGGTTGGGTTCATATTGGATTTTAGTGTGGGTTGAATTTTTTGAGTTGTGAGTTTTGGATGGGTGCGAGTGTATCCAATTCGTACATTTGGAGGACCCTAAATGGGAGAAGATGTTCCCTTTCACGAAATAATTCTCCACATATTTTTATGTATGCTTTTGTTGGTGGGATGGAGGGGTAACTCCTTACCGAGATAAAAAAAAAATTGTGTTTCGCTAACATAATTTCTCCCATATTTTTACAAAGTTTTAAAGGGTTCGGGTTGGATCCTACCCAATTACAGACTTATATCATGCAATTACAAATTTTGTATACAGATAGAGGTGTTTGACAAACTATAAGATGATTTTAAATTGATACCTTACAAAGCTTGAATACTTGAATATATAGTTTAAAGTAAATTATCACTATTAGCATATCATGTTAGCTGTTTTTCAAATTTTATTTTATTATAAATGATTGACTTTAATTAATCTTTTTATATATTTATGTTGTACGTACTTTTTGAAAAAATAAATGTATTGTACTGAGAATGTTTATATTGTTTCTTTAATACCCATCGAATCTCGATGGACCATAAACTATCAAAACTTGGGCCATTTCATATTCTAGGTAGATTGTGTGTCAAATTGGGAGATCGGCTTATTTATGAGTTGGGTCCGGATTGGGTCTTAGTGTTTTGTTTTAGGCAGTACGAGTTTTGGACGGGGTGTACACAACGTGTACATGTACACAAAAAAAAGGTTGTCGAGTTTAAATGGGTTTAAGTTGGGTGCTACATACCTACAAATTTTGTATACAAAGATATATTCGACAAACTATAAGGTAATTTAAAAATTTTCACCTCATAAACGTTGAAGACTTGAATATATAGTTTATAATAAATTATTACTATTAGCATATTATGCTAGCTTTTTTTAAACTTCTATTTAATTGGAAACGGTTGAATTTAATTCTTATTTTTATATTTTTTTATGTTCTATTTAAAAATTAAATGTGTTGTATATATTTTTACATACATTTCTTTATTGCCCGTCGAATTCATAAACTAGTTATATTAGACAGGAACATACGCCACACGTTATACGTGTGAAGCTGTATTTTCCGGTTGGTTTGCTAAGTTTTAATCAAGACTTGGTTTATGTTACTGCAGATTTGAAATCCTGTTTCACAAAAGATGTTCCTGCTAGTAATAAATCTAAGGCTTGGTTGCTGTGGAATCCTTTTAATGGAGAATCAAATGAGTTACCTTCACGCAACGATTTTACTGACTTAGTAGGTGGAGACGTACCTTGTAGAAGTATTGGGTTTGATTATGTGAGTAGTGACTAGTATAAGATTGTGAGAGTTGCTCCTTGTCCTGATGATCTTACTGGTGTTGGATTGATGAGCTTTATGTGTTGTTTGAGTTCGAATGCTTCGGATAGGATTGAGGATGTTCAGGGCTGTGTTATTTGGGATCATTGTGGAGTTTTCGCATATGGTGGGTAGCTCTTTGTTGCTTATGAGTATGAGGATGAGTTTTTGAGATGGAGGTGGCCACTGGCGCTTGATTTAGCCACAGAGATGTACTGTAAACTACCTGATGTAGAAGAATGCTCTTCGGCAAGTGGTGCTTTGGGACTCGAGTGAATGCATGTTCCTGAGTTGCTCTTGGAACATAGAGTGCGTTGTGGAACGGTTTGATGAGTGGATTCAGAGAATGGTTAAGGATTGGTGATAGAATGTGGATTAAGATGTTGAGACTGAGATCGAAAGTGAAGGCTTGCCCTATGCTGAATTGTCAGGTTATAACTTATATGAAGTGCAAGGTCCTAATCTAGGAGAACTACAAAGATTTTGTGTGGTATAATTGGAAGAATAAAGACAAGAAGATTTTTGATGGTATCCTGAACCGTTTTACTTCTCAAGTTATTCCAGCAAGCCCTGATTCACTTAAGTAGAAGTGATCATCCGGTTGATGAAATTGTAGTTTCAGAGGGAACATCGAACAAGAAAAGAAAACGAGCTGATGAGAGGTAATGGGTTTTACTCCAGGATATTATGCATATACATAGTATGTTTCAATTATTTAACTTGATGGATGATTTTTCTTTTGTAGGTTGGAGTTGCAACAGGGAACCTGTTGTCAGGGGATACGGACTAAACGGTAACATTGGTAAACATTCGATCGCTTTGTTCAGGTAAAGCAGCTGTTTTACGACCTTAGGTTATCTGTAATTGTTATTTCTACTCAATTTGTTGCAAGCCTAGATAGTAGGATGTTTGGCATTTTTTGATTCAGTAGTATCTTTGACTTTAACTAATCCATAAGTTCTTGACTGAATAAGTTTCAGTCATTCTGTGCTGAATGAAAGATATCCTTAAAAAAAGAGTCATTTGCTTTTGATGCTACAAAGTTCAGGAACAGTTGAATCTTAGGTAGTAGGCTTTTTAGACGACACTTTTCTGTGGCCAAAGATGAGTACATATCATCCGAAACAGTATATGGTGGGCAAGAAGACGTTAGAATACAAAAAATTGAAAACTATTTTGCATACAGTTATGGAGGAAACAAAAACAAATAGTAGTAACAATGCAACTTGGTAGTTTTTGCTGTCACTACACAACCATATACATCCTGCAAGTAATAATAGTACTAGTAGAGTTTTATCCGCACATAGAACTTGAAATATAACTATCTTGTAACCATAAACTCAAAGCATTCTCTTTCACCTCCAAAACATCTTCTGGGTTCTTACAAAGCAAGGACCTTGAAATTTCTGACTCCTCAATCATACAAAGATTCATCAATATAGCCAATGCAGATTTCTCCTCATTCATCGTATAAAGACGTAAGGTTTTGGTTCCACTAGCCATAAGCTTTTTTGGTTACAGTGCGATTTGCTAACACTACACAACCATGCATATTGATCCTGCAAGTAATAACAGAACTAGTAGAGTTTTATCCACACAAAGAACTGGAAATATAACTATTCAAGCTATAACCATAAACACTAAGCAATTTCCTCTCTTTTACCTCCAAAACACCTTCCGGATTCTTACAAGGCAAGGACCTTGAAATTTCTGACTCCTCAATCAGACAAAGATTCATCAATAATAGCAAGTACAGATTTCTCCTTATTCATCATATAAAGATGTAAGGTTTTGATCCGATTAGCCATAAGCTTTTTGCACATCTCTGCTCCAAGGGGATCCCGAAAACATCAGGATATCCCTCAAATGGATAACCATCTACTGTAATCCCGATGAAGTAATCGCCATATTTTGATAATTACAAGTCCTGTTAGTTAGCATGAGAGGAATAGTAAAACTCAACTAACAGTCACCTAATATCAGGTGTGAGGAACGAATTTGATTCAATATCCATGAACAGGGCAAACAGCCCTGGATAAAATTTATACATAATAAAAATATGTTTGTATTATGAAAACAAACCGTTCTTCACCATTATTCAACAAACATAGCACAATATATGTTTGAAGTTTTGAAGAAAATTTAGTTAGTAAACTATGCCATGTGGGATATGTTTGCTAGGACCACTTCGTAATTATTTGTTAATTAAGTTAAAAAATATATAGTCGTAAGCTACTATGTAAGAGCTTCGAATTGATATATTGCATGCCCAAAACGAATCTTGGTTAGCGAGGAGTAAGTGCTCAAAGTTGAAAGGTTAAGTGGGTTTATCCCACTAGCACATGCAAGTCTTTACTAGTTGCACAATATTACTTGTTCACGATGGTATTGAAACTAGTGGGATTAGGATGTGAGCAGGTGCACGGACGATCTGCGTACACAAATGCTGGACCGAAATAGGCACAAATAGGGGTGCAAACGAGCCGAGCTTTACAAAGCTCGAGCTCTCGAGCTACAAAACTTGGGCTCGAGCTCGAAAGGAAATTTACTAACTCGAGCTCGGCCCGCAAGCTTTTCGTCCCTTTTCAAATCAAGCTTTAAAAGCTCGATAGCTCGAATTTAGCTCGGGTGAAAAGGTGGACCCAAGCTTCAATACAAGCTACTCATAAATGTATTTACCAGCGAAATCAAGATTCAACCATTACGTAACAATAATTCAAGCATCCAAAACTATTTAGTTAAGCCATAACAACAATTACAGAAATTAATAATTGTATAAATTTGATATCCAAGTGAACTAAAGAAAAGAGCAGAGCATGGCCAAGGATTTGGGACTTGATTCCTTTTTTCTTCCTACTGACATAAGCCAAGGAAACCAAATGGAGTATTAGATATTCTAAAACCAAGCATTTCAGAGATCCTTGCCTACTTGGTAGGCTGGGCAACCCGGTAATTGTAGGAAGGGGCGGATTGTATGCCCTTTCGGCCTATGAGAGGGAAAGTTAAGTAGCTGAAATCATCTAAATTGGCACGGTGGCACCAACGACTGAAAGTTTCATGTACAGAGCAGCGCAACGCGGCAGTGTATGGAGGGAGAGCAGCGGTGGAGAGATGGAGTTGTAGCACCGTGGTCCGTGGAGGAGATCCACTTTGGGTGGAGATTGGAGAACTTGGAATTGCAGAAGACGGCGCATGTGATTAGATTCAAGTGTGCTAAATTTTGTGGGCATTGTGACTATATATATTATAAAATAAAAAAGAAAAATATATATTCGAGCAGCTCGTCGAGCTTTTCAGTATTCAAGCTCAGCTCTCTTTTTTTTTTTTTTTAAAGAGAGCCTAAGCTCTCGAATCTTATATATATAAGATAATCATGGCGGTTTGAATGAACCCACGTACATTAAAAGTCGCAAGATAATTACATCATAGAAATAACATGTACAAAATATACTAGATCCTTGCAAGTCTTAGCCGAATTATATGGGACATACGTGTCAAGAGTCTTGCAAGAGATCCCAAAAGAGACTTTTCGTGCCACCGTAGCAGAAAAGCCTGTATACTGACCTTGTCCAGCAGTCGACCCAAACTCTACAAATTGTACCATTATACCGTAACAAAAATACCTGCGTGTCAAGAAATCCCAAAAGAGACCATTCCACAACATTTGTTCCATGCACAAAAGGTGTCCAAAAAGCAGGCTGCAGACTGAAATCTGGAGTTTAAACGCAGACTTCCGACTGCAGACAATAATCGACAACAACTCAGACGACAATACCACAAAAGAACTGAACCCACGGCTGATATAGGACCAAATCGCAGCCTGCATTGTGATGCTACAAACTGCAGCCTTCGGACTGAGATCAATTCTGATGCAGAAAAGTAACTTCAGCTGCAGTGGCCTTGGAGCTCGGTAATTGAAACTACAATAGCCCTGAGTCACAACTGCGGTGACCATGAAACTGAGATAAAGAACCCGCAATGGGACTAGAGGCAAGAAACTGCAGTTTAACATATACTGCAGTGTCCATGAAGCTCCGCTAGTTGGCAAGCAACCCACAAGAAGAAACTGCAGTGTAGACCTGAAAATGAACAGCAGATTGGGACCTGAAATGAACTGCAGACTGAACCTGGAGCTTGATCTGTATTTGCAGTCTACCAGACAAAAACCCTGCCAACATGATGAGGATGCCATGTGCCAATATCCATCTCCAGGTTGCTTGAGGTCTGCAGAGCAATGTGAAACTTGCAACAAAGATTCATTTTTTCCAAGAAAATATCCTTTGGAAGAGTTATACTTGTTATTACATGTGAGATTACATCAGTTCCCACAACTCTAAAATCAAACTGCCCTATATGAACTCCATACAACCTATTTTCAAAGTGAATAGCAGCCAGCTGAAAACCAAGTATTAAAAGGAGGACATGAATGGAACTAAAAGATGTACTGCAGGCTCCAAACCTCACAATCAAGTTATCAACATCCCTATCACTACTACCTGTAGAACTTTCCAAATATATTACAGTAACACAAAGATTATCAGGCATCATATCATTGAATCAAACTTTCACCCTTTAATAACAAACCTAACAACAGGGGACAATGCAGAATAATGATTTGGGCCATCTTCTTTCTGTTTTTGGCCTCTTGTAGACTGTATATTCCTTTTTTCCAATCCTGAGTGAAAATATTTTTTTTTAAAACTGTAATATCTTTCTTTTGCAGTCTCCTTCATATCGCTTTTTTCTACTTAAGCACCATATGTCAACCAAGAGCAATTCTGGCAAATTTACAAACCTGGTCACTATCAAAGGCCACCTAGAATATGCATGGAACACATAGAGAAGTGAAATGTGGAACCTTAAAATACAAAACAAAGTGACATTAACCATTATGAGCAACATGAGACTACACAGAAACCTGTAGATCACATATAAACAACTGTGCAAGCCAATGCCCTCCATACATTCACTTCTAAATATGCAAAATGGACAGTTAATCAGATAATTACCATGAATTAGCCATAGTGTCACAGATACAATCAAAAAAGGGGGGTGGGTCTTTTTTTTCTTTTTTGACCTCTTTAAGACTGTCTATTCCTTTTTTTGCAGTCTTTTTTGTTTGTTTTTTCTTTGAAAGACTTTTCTTTTCTTTTTCTTTTTCTGCAGTCTTTATCTCTTTTCTTTTTTCTACTCAAACCCCTCATCACCAATTGGATCAATATGTAGCAGATGACAGAAACACCACAGATGAATGTATGATTATGCTTGCTGTATGTCAATATATGCATCATCCTGACCTGAACTCTGACTTTATGCAAAAGGTAAACATGATGATAGTAAACTGGAAAAAGAAGGAAAGGGAGGAATTCTTTCCTGACCACCTGATCACTATTCACTAGACCTAGATATGTTTCCCTGAAGTAGAAAAGTGAAAGTGCAGATGCATAAAAATATTAGGATACCAGCTCCTCCAAACTTGGCACCCTAACTGGAATATGCAAACACCCATGCCCCCTTCACCTGTCCCTCTTGAATTCCACCTGCAAACATGTATTTCAATACACAGTAATACCAAAATGAGTACCACCCTATCTCTACACAGTTTTTAACATGTAAACACCTTTTTTTCCTCCAGTTTTCCATTTTTGTTTGATCAAACTCTAAGGTTCCTTCTTTTTTTAGAGACCTGATGCCTTTTTTTTCCTATTTTCATGGATTTTTTCATTTTTTTTGGATTTTCTATTGAGCAAAATTAATATACCACATACATAAAACCAAATCACCATCTTGCACTTGTAAAATCTGAAATGATGGTACCAAACTGCAGAGTTCCCTTCATCTGCTAGGTTGTAACACATTAGTTTGTGTTAAGTTGATACCCATTACCTCTCTTCATACACCTTTTGGTGTATGTCAGACCAGTTTTGTCACCATATGCAAGCTGCCTAGCTCTAACAAGTATATCTGCAGCTTCAAAGATCAGGGATGATTTAGATGTTATGGCTGTCCTGGCAAGTTCATCTGCAACTGCATTCCATTCCCTAAAGATATGTATGAATCTGATTTCTCTTCCATCACATAGTAAAACAATCTTTGATAGCAGGTTGCATAACTTCCAGTGCCAATTTTGAGATGGTTTTGTGATGAGTTTCAGTGCCACCATTGAATCTGACTCAACTATGATTTTGTGTAAATTCAGTTGTTTGCAGATGTCAAGCCCTTGCCAAATGGCAGCCAATTCAACAAAGATGACAGAGGCTTTGCCTAGATAATACTGGAATCCTTTAATCATTCTTCCCTCTTCATCCCTTATCACTCCACCACTAGCAGCTTGTTTGGATTGGTAATCATATGATCCATCTGTGTTGAGTTTGCACCAAAGCCTGGGAGGTTTTGGCCAGTAAATGATTTTCACCTGGAGTCTAGGGATAGAAGGCAGCACAATATTCCATCCCATATCAACAACTGTATCACCTTTCCAAAAAGCTTGATGAAAAGGCTTAGCTTCATGAGCTATCTTCACCATCTTCATGACTTTCAGGATGATCACTTGAGCTTTGATTGGTTTTCCCTCATGTTTGGCCTCATTTCTTGCTCTCCAAAGTAACCATCCTATCAATGTAGGGATAAGTATTCTAATATGGGATTTGCCCACATTGTCAGATGAGTAGATCCAGCTTTTTAGTCTACCTGCCATTGTTACATGGCAACCCAAAGGCACCTGAAAAATGGAAGAGAACCATTCCCATACTTTGATAGCTTCCTCATTGTAAAGTAACACATGTAGTATGGTTTCTTGAGCTCTGCAACATTGACATCTGGAAGCTAATATTATCCCTCTCTTATGTATCTCTGAATCAACAGTTAACCAATTGTGCAAGAGTTTCCACTAGAAAACAGATACATTAGCTAGAATTCTTGAACCCCAAACACTATGCATAAGGAACTTACAATGAGATGATTTTCTGACCATCTCCCAGGCTGACTTTGTGGTGAATTGCCCATCATTAGTCAGTTTCCATACAGGCCTAGCAACAAATTCTTGGTTTATTGGTAAGATTGACACCTTAGCAGCCACCATGGTTGGTAGATTGGCAAGTAGCTCATTCCATTGC
>JAYMSP010007005.1:0-10675 GCA_036897095.1 Plantago elongata
TTGTTTATTAGTTTTAGCTAGCTTATATAGTGATAGATAGACTAGATTCATTGTACACTTTTTCATTCATCATCAATAAACATTCTTTAATTTACATCATTCTTCAATCATTTTCTGCTCATTCACAGTACTTCCGTACTCCATTCATAGTTTTAATACTATGGTATACTATAAGCTGCTAACAACAAGTCGCTAGCTAATCAGGACACATTGTAAGGATCAATCCTCTAAATCTGCAGTATCCTTTTTTCAATCCCAAATCTACAGAAATTTATTCTAACTCGTAGAATACACAGAATAGCATGTAAAAGATCCACTAGAGAAAAACGATCACAAACAAGATAACAGGAAGAAAAAAATCACAGAACAATAGTACAAACCAATACAGCTCTCAATTGGAAAACCAAAGATCTAAGAAAAATTGAAACTAGAGCACAATCATATACCTGTCACAAACCGTATGTGAGACCTGTCCGTGTAATTGATATGGATAAGAAAACCGAAGATCTGCAACTGCTAGCTTTCCGATTGCATTCGGAAGATCGGAGCGAGAATGAAGTAGTCGAATTAAGATTCGATTTTAAGAATTTAGGTTGGTGAAAAGGATTATTCAGGTTCACGCTATTTATGACGATGAGTTATTTGGCCTGTAACATCAAGCCACATCATAATGCAAATGAGCCACGTAAGGTCCTAATGTCAAGTCCGAGAAAGAAAAGGAACTAACTAAAATCTAATGTCACCGTCCGAAAAAAAAAAAAACTCAAAATCTAAAAAATTAAAAGCATTAACTACAGCTAAGCAATAATAAAATAAATGAACTCGATCAAAATAACATAATAGCCTACTGAACCGCTGGACGAATAGCATAAGCCTCCGCATTCTAAAAAGGGTGACCAACGACTTCTCTTCTCCTGGCAAAGAGTCTGTCATGCATCTATGCACCATACCCAATACGCACCCGCGTCCCATCCTCCGAAGAGGCATAATCTACATTGACCCGAACTATACCCACTTTCAGAAGCAGCGTAGTGGTGTCATCACTCCAAGGACCAGCCTGCCCCTCTGCAATATGATAATCATCATCTTGTTAACTTATCCGTACTTATTTTCCTGATGCATCAATAAGTATCATTTATGAAGGCTTTTCCACGCTTCATGGTCATCATCATCATGAGTACTCAAGTTGGTAAAAGGTTATCCAACTTCGTGAATTTGTGATGCCATTGTATTCTTCAAGCCAGGGGGCGGACCTGGGGCGAGCTCGCCCCCCTCCCAACCCTGGAACTTTATTTATAGGTAATAGTTTTGAATATTTTGAATTTTGACCCCCTACCGTCGAAACCCCTCATATATATAATTTCGCCCCCCGAGGTCGAAATCATGTGTTTGCCCTGCTTTAAGCTACTTTCATGTCTTCATATGTGTTCTAGTTGTCTGTGAACTGTTGTTTGCAATTCGAAGCCAGGTTGTGAGATCAATGATGATCTCACTAACACTCAATCAGATTACATTGAAAGAGCTGATACATAATATTTCACGGTCCTTGATTCGGCGAGAGCTGATCTTCGGATATCCATAAGTACTTGTACATGTAGCTGATTTTCGCCTTACAAATTCTTCAATCTATTCAACATTCGAAATGAAAGATAATACAGCAATAATATCCAGGATTCCTCTGTACATTTTAATCCTTGTACAAATTCAGTCAATCAAAAAGAAAATAGATCTTTGATCTTTTAATGTAATGCCATTATGTTCTGTTTCTACTGTGGCGGTAGTCTTCTATACTTGAAATATCCCCAAAAAGAAGCACAAATAAGGGCTCCAGAGACTCCAGTTACTACCATGACCCATTTGAGTGCACCAGGATCATTATACATTGGTATTCTTAAGTTGGTACCGAATACTCCAGCTACAAGTCCAAATATGGCGACGACAAAACTTGAAGTAGAGAGCAACAAATCCAAACCGTATCAGCTGGTTTCGAACACTATCCTGCACACAAGCACAAGTTTTTGCTACTTCAGCCAACTTCTTGGCTATGAACATCAACCAAATACAGGCCATATCGATTTCTTTATATTAATAGTAGAGATTCGCATCACATGTTTCTATAACAAGAGAGCAGGTGATATATACCAGTTGAATGCTGATGAACTCATCTGTATCATCAATATACTCCTTGAGCTAAAAGTACACAACAAACTTGATCACATTTCTTAGCTAGCTTGAAAGGACAAAAGGTGAAGTATGAAACAGATGGTTAAATAAGAAATATACTGAAGTCAATTTGTACCGGCTGCCATCGATGAGAACGAAGTTGGCCTCCAGCAACATTTGTAGCTCTGCTATATCGTCATTTGGTTGGTCTTCACCAGATTGTTTACCTTCAAATGATGCTGATCTCGTTTTCCGTTCTGTAAGACACATTGCATCCATGTCATTGTCGTCATCCATTAGCTGCTCTACCTCACCCCTAACCTGGATCATTTCATAACACTCATTATCAAGCAGGATTGGACAATCATGTTTCCTGAAACATCATGTAGAGATGAGATCTAAATCTCTAATATACCTATTGAACTCTCCGAGTCAATGCAACTAGTTGTCTTTTGGATCGACGAAGTCGTTCCAAATTGAGTGTACTCGTCTTTGATGTGATTTCGTCCAACAACGGGTATATTACAATGTCTAACTCAGTTACCTGCACAATTGTCAATAACACCATTTTTCCTGTACAAATAGACGTTCAGTTAGATTAGATTATTTACTCTAAACAAAATACTAATATCTGAAACTTTTCAGTGTGATTTAGAAATGATTTGTAATAGTTCGACTCTCTGAATGGTAAAATGAATTTATTCTGCTGAGTAGCATTTACCTGAGAATCTAAGCAAGCACACACATGTTCGAGAGCAACTTCAAGAGCTTTGAACTCAAAGGGCAAATCAGAAGAATAGAAGATGCCATGTTACAAACCTTCTTCCTCTCCTCTTGATTGACTTCTGCCGAACTTCACCTGTCCTGGCAGCCTGTAATCGTCTCCGTAGGTCCAGAACATACTGAATTACATAGCTGTCCAGAGAATTCAAGAGCAGAACCTCATCTGCAGTAATAATACATCGGATTTGCTCTAGATTCAAAACAATTGCCTTGTCTCTACCAAGAATAGTAGAGGGGTAGTCGAACAAGGGATCTAACAATCTGAGATCACGGGCAGAAAGGTCAGACCTGCTCATCACGGTAAACTTGTCAGCCTCAATCACGTGTGAATTTCCAGATGAATCAATGCTTGGACCACGCATCGTCGTCGTTTTTGCTGCAGTGTTGACGCGTTATCAACATGTCATTAAATTTTTTAATTTTTTTTATTTACATATTATTCATATTATAAAAGTGCTTATATGTTGAAATTAATGAAATTATATTTTTTAAAGTCGTTTTATAATTTATTAAGGTTTAAAATTAAAAAAATATTTTTTTTATTTCTCTACAAACATATTTAATATATTATAATAGTGTTTAGAAGTCGAAATTAATAAAATTGAATTATTACAGGTTGTTTTACAATTTTAAGTTTAATTGAGAGAGAAAATGAATTCGAGATGGAATGATCCAAAAATAATCGAGATTGGTCTCTATTCGTAAAATGCGAAGAAACGAATCCGTTGGTAATTTTTATATATTTTTTACATTTATATTTTTCGAGTTATTCGCATTTGAAATTGGACAAAATATAGAAAAGTAAAAAAAAAAAAAAAAAAGGGGGCAGCAGCTCATTCGCTGCTGCCCGCGTCGCGCACCACGCCATGCCGCGCCATGGCATGGCGCAGTATGGGAGTGGCGTTGGGGAAGCCACAGCGCGTGGCTCCCCACAATGCCCCTCCACACAGCCCCATTGGGGGTGGTCTTATCCACGCCTTAATGCCCTGCACATGTTCTTTTTGGCCCTCAAATGATCCGAACTGCATTTTCACATGATCATCACTCATGCTGCTAACCAGCTCAAGCTCTTGAGGTGCCTCTTCGGAATTTTCGGGAGCTTCTACATCAACCGTAATCTCCTCATCATATTGTAATAGGCCTCCCGTCCCCATGTCTGATGATGAGTTCTTGATTTGAAAATGTACCGTCAAAGCTTCAAAGTTTACAGTAATTCAACCAAACAATGTATGATCTCTTTAGCCTCGTCAACGATCACTACGTGACAAAAGTCTCACCAACGGAATCACTATCGCAATAATTCATCAACACCAGATACAAATATTACTACAATCACAATATGGGGTTGTTGTTCCAAGAACACATTAGAGAGCTTTAAGTTTGAACTACCACTTAATTCGAAGTTAAAGTTTAAATTATCAGGGTATCATATATGTGATAAGCTCTAATAACAAGTCATAAAAGTTGGGAAATACGAGCAATTCAATTTCCCACGTTCACAGCTCATGCGTTTTTCAGAATCACTCATCATTCTATTTGTACAATTATAAAATGAGCTCATCTTTAACTCAGTCGGCTCTCTATTTCTTCAACATTCAAAATGAAGAGATCGATGGCAACAATAAGCAGTTTATCCAATCTTCTACAGGGGCATCAGTCTTCTATACTTGAAAAACCACAGAAAGGTCCCGAAAATAACCGCTCCGCAACTTCCTGTTATTATGAGGACCCATTTGAATGCACCAGGGTGGTCAAACATTGGTATTGCGAAATTCATGCCAAATATTCCAGCTACAACTCCAAATATTGCAACAACGAAAGTAGCCGTAGTGAGTAACAACTCGAACTGTATAAGTTGGTTTCTAACATTATCCTGCAGAGAAACAAAGAATGCAGCAAAATGTAATCGCAAAGCAACCAAAACTTCTGATGTTGTAATTAGTTAAGGCTAGTGGGACCCCAAGAATGAAACCTGCAGGAATATATCAGGAGAGTATCTTCTAGTATTGACCATCTAAGACCTCCAGTTTAGCTGGAGAACTTTAGGTTTGTATGTCTCTCGCCAAAAATGTGAATAACTTGTTATTTTCTTAGGTTATTGATGAAGTGCAAATGTGTCGATTGTTGATTTGCTTCAAAACGTACCAAGTACAAGTCACTACTTAATGAATAAAATGTGAGAAAACTTGTTAGTATGATGTCATTATTAGGATTGGTATTATTAATGCAATGAAATCCAATAGATGCTGCATTGCATAGATACGAAACTAAATCATGCCACTTTGACCATATTTTCCAACTCCCCCCTAAGAGGGATTAGCATTTTCCACCAAAAAGTAGAAGCAGGTACAATACTCACCAGTTGAATATTGATAAAGTCTTCTGTATCATCAATATACTCCTTCAGCTAATAATACAAACAAACGTGATTGAAATTAAACCACTTGCCGAGGTAAATAAATTTAATAGAAGCAGAAAAAACGGATAGAAATGATACCGAGGTCAGTTTGTTGAGGGTGCTATCAATGACAACAAAGTAGGCCTCCAATAACATTTCAAGCTCCTCGATATTTTCAGAGGAACTTTCTGAGCTCCTCACACTCTCATGTCTACTCCTTGCTATGCTCAGGCTTTTGTCAAGCCTCCTGATCTCCGGGGGTGAAGAAACGGGAGAAACAGGAGCAGATACAGAAATTGCACCATCATTTGATCGATAACCCAATATAGATTGTTCACCATAAAATGATGATTCTAAGTGCCGTTTCTTTTCAGTAAGATACATTTCAGCCATGTCACCATCATCATCCATTAGTTGCTCTATCTCATCTCTAACCTAGAACATAATTCATATCAGGATTCAGGAGAGATGCACAAGAACAATAATGAATTTCAACAATGAGCATGAGAGCATCACATGCCCTTATTGCCAAGATAGCAGCCCAAAATGGCCTGAGCTGGGAAGGGCGGGATAGATGAGTTCTTTACTTAATCTACCAAATACCCTTTTGTGGATATGAAGACAAATTACAGCGGAGTCTTGGGATAGTATTTCAGATAAATAAAAGTCAACCGGGATCCACCATAAGATCAGATGATGGATCAACATATCTAGTAAATACCTTCTGAACTCTCCGTGTCAATGCAACAAGTCTGCTTTTCAATCGACGAACTCGTTCCAAATTGAGTGTACTAATCTTTGAAGTGAGTTCATCCAACAATGGGTATGCTTCAATCTCTAACTCAGATGCCTGCAATTTAAAGATTTTACTTTTTCTATATGCGTTCATTCAAAGGATCTACTTTTATTAAAACATTGATCACATTACATTTACATAGAAATAATCATCTAGACTCAACTGATAGATATAAGAGGTTTAAAACCCCTGCTAATAGTTCTCTTTCATTGTATTTATATGAGCACTGGATTAAACAAACTCATACCCATAAAAGTATCTCAAATGGTATGTCCCTGCAAATAAGGTATATAAGTATCTTCCACTATTTCTTCTGTCACACTTGATCATGGGTACAAACCATTGCAGACGAACTCAAACTTCACAAGGTGTAAGAAAACAGATAAAATACAGAGAAACAACACCCCCCCCCCCCCAACATTACTCTCCCAGTCCCAGTGAGCATCCCGTAAAGAGCCAGCATATGAAACTACAAAACTCTAGTGAGCCATTGTACAGCATCACCAATCACGTGAAACAGTATTGCACATGCACAGCATATAAACAGGAAGTTGATGTGTCAGTACATGCCGACAAAGCAGCTTTAAGGTAAATCCTAAAAGGTATGTCTAAAACAAGCTTCTGTTTGATTGAAATGTAGTCCTGCATTCTAGTTCTTGTCCATCTCTACTCAGAAGTTGCTACATACAGAACCTCCATCTATTCATGAGTGCTATTAATGATAATAGATTGTCAAATAGAATCAAAGTTCACACCTATGCATCAGGCCAATTTGGGATCAAACTAGTCGAGTATCATATGAAATATCAAATAAGATGCAAATAAGAGCACAAAGATACCAAAGATCAAACACTTTTCAACAGTTTCTTTCAAAGTTCTCTTCTCAACTGTCATTTAAACATACCTTCAAAATATGGGAAATCAAGTGGCATGTACCTGAGAATCTAAAAATGTGCAAGCAGCTTCTAGGGCAACTTCAAGAGCTCTGAACTCAAAGGGCAGGTAATCAGGAGATGTGTTCACATTCATATTATCAAAACTTCTACTTCCCCTCCTCCTGCTTAACTCTGGACCTTCATTCTGCCAAACTTCACCTGCCCCGGCAGCCTGTAATCGTCTCTGTAGCTCCACAACATACTGAAGTACATAGCTATCAAGAGAATTTAAGAGCAGAACTTCATCTGCAGTAATAATACATCTGATCTGCTCAAGATTCACGACGATTGCCTTCTCTCTACCAAGAATAGTAGAGGGGTAAACAAATAACGGGTCTAATAATCTAAGATCACGGGCCGGAAGATCACATCTCCGCATCATGGTGAACTTGTCAACCTCAATCACTTGCGAATTTGCAGATGCATCAACACGTATCCATGATCGAAGGCCTTGCCCACGTTTTTTAAGACCAGAAACATCCACCCCCTGAAATGGCAATCGACCACTAGGAGGTCTGTACGATGCATCTCTAACATTTATCGCGGATGCTGGTCTTGCAGGAAGCAGACGCTCTTTCAGGTCTGCCATTACCAAAGCTCCACCTATGCAAACAGACAATATAAAGACCATTAATGCATGAAACATGAACATTATATGCCTAACAAAGACACAATATCCAAATTTCCAATAATGAGTTTTCACTTCTTTCTTCTATATCGACTATCGAGGTCTATTATTCGAATTAAGAATGCAATAAGAAGGTCTATTATTCAAAATTACAATGCGACCAGATGGCCTATAATTCGAATTATGCAACAACTAGTGATTTAGCCAAAAACATTGAAGTATATAATCACATTCACATTCTAACTAGAGAAGCCTAATAAATCAAATAACTTACACCTAAGTAAGTCGAATTCTTAAAATTTACAGCAATTAAGTGTAATTGCAATCAATCTATTGCAAAGTAAAAAAAGCTATAATTGCGATCATATCTTATCATAGACAAGAATCTTTTAAAAAAAACACAAATTACCTCAAAAGATAGAGGCTATTTTCTCTAACACTCAAAATTGAATCTGCCAAAATCAAACAAAACATCACATTCACATATAATCATACATAACCACAAAAAAAATTATGGAAAGGTAAAAGGGCTAGAGAAAAGAGGTACCTGAAAAACGCTAAAACGATGGCGTTTGACAGTGAAGACGATGAATGAAACAGAAGAATCCAATCAACCGGCAATCATGTGATAGAAGGAAAGAAGCTAATCACTACTTCTTCTTCTTTTTCACCACGAACTGAAAGAAACCGGACAAAACAAACTGCACCGAGGATTACTTTTCTCTACACTACTAATTCGGGCATTGGTTTCTGCTTTTGGGGCCCGTTTCCCATACTAGGTTTGCCATCTTATATGTGGAGGCCTGGCCCAACAGTTAATAAACGCAAAGTTACTCCATTCGAATTAACACAAAATTTCATGAGAGTCGAGATACGATCGCTACCTAAGTTGTCTATACACAACTTATGTTTTAAAAAAAATTATACATGTGATTAGTAATTAAAATACCTATATTGTCAACAAAATTCATTCTTTTTGTAAAATTATATTTAGCCCCCCTAATAAATTTCATAATAACATCGCATCTCCTGATATTTAAGCAATAACATATCACTTCATGCAATTATACATGGATTACAAATCAGTCCAAACCTCAAATTGCATCCAAACACATCATTAATTTATCCATTTATTTTTAATTTTATTTTATTCTTTACCTTTTTCTTTGTTTAGATCTTTTCATTTTTCTACGGTTGAATAAGTGTATGACAAGTGTCTGTTGCAAGTTATAACCTAAAACATTAATATATTTATATTTTTACAGATTAAGTCCTAATTTGGAACGTGTTTTTCTGTGTGTATGTGTGTTATTTTCTTATTTTATTTAAATTAATTATAAGATTAAATTAAAGGAAGCCAACACATAAACTGATCTCGACGTATGAAAATCAATTATCAAACCCGAGAAAAAAACAACAAAAAAGTATGAACAATATTTAAAAGTCATTTATAAATATACATAAAATAGAGAGTCATCAGTTGTATATTGACTACAGGTGTCTCATTTGTCATATACTTTTAAAAACAAATCTCAACAAATTACATTTTATTCAAAAAAATATTCCAAGAATTACTATCACTGTCCTATTTTCCTTATGTTGAAGGACATGGTGGTGGTGGTTGATGGTTAAATAAGAAGAAATGTAAGAAGTAAACTAGAAAATGCAAAGATTTAAAATAAGGCCATATGTTTGCATGGTAAACTTCAAAAATAAAAAATGAATCAATATGTAATTGTTGAAATATAAGGGACCTGACGAGAAAGAGGTGTTTATTATGGAGGACAGAGGTAATTTTCTCTTTTTATACGACATAATTATTGGAATCCCACATGTTAGGTATGCAATTTGATATGAATCTTTTAAAGTAATCATCACTACACAATCAAATTACCGGAATCATATTAAGACATCTCTTTCTTTCATACACATAACGATATTTTTGATCTACAATCCTATGCAAGATGTTGTAAAGGTCGGATGATGAAAAGCAGATTTACGAAATAGGCCACAAATGAAATTCAAGTTCCAACTAATCTTCCAAGATGTAAATATCTCTCTCCCTAGTTGCACCACAAATTGTCGTTGTTACACAACTAAATCCGCATTACAGTGTTGTCAATTACATTTTTTCTGGATATTCTTTTAAATTCGAAGCCTAAGAAATTGAATTTGCAATAAACTTATTAAATATATATACACCAAATAGTGAAACTGTGAAAACATAGTATAATACTACTATTATGTACTTCTAGAAATTAACTCGATCAAACCTGCATGATGAGCCACACACACCAAGTCATGTTTGCGGCAATCAAGAGATCGAAAACCCTTAGCTCATTCTTCTCTATCGCTAGTGAATGTGCATGTGTTTTCATGCCTGGAAGACGAATATAAGGGCGGGCCTTTGTAGAGCGTAAACACCATTGCTCCGGAAAGACCAAGAATAAAACTCAAGACCTTTGCCATTATGTGTTTCCTAGTTATAGTCAACGTTTCCACCCAATAAAAATTATGATTTATATTATAACTTATCTAGATCTTCTTTTACAATACCACAATAAATCTCTTAAATAACCTAAATTATTTATTTGAAAAGTTCTTGCATTACTAAAGGGACATGTGTGATATACCTAAAGGCGGACTCGACCCCTGACCAGGGCTGGGTCCCTATCGGAGGGTAAAAAAAGATTAAATAATTTTAGTTTAGTTTATAAAAAATGAAAGTAGTCAGGGTTTATACATATATTTTCTATAAATTTTATGGTATTTCTAGTTTTGTCTTGAACTAACACTACAAGAAAACAACGTTTTTCTAACGGAATAGAAGATTCAGTTAGAAATTTGCATTAAAAAATATATTTATATACTTCATTTTGTTTTGTTTTAATTATATATATACTTTATTTTATTTTGTTTTGTTTTTAATTATGTATATACTTTATTTTAATTACGTATATATATATATATAT